>JAEQBH010004969.1:0-123983 GCA_016808115.1 Tetrastigma voinierianum
TGGTCCATTTCCCACCTTTATACAATGTGGCATTATTAGCCTTTTTCAATATCCAAATATTTACAAAACATAACCAGAGTTCAATTATCATAATAGTGTTTGTACAAAATGAGTAGAATAATTTCATGTATGCATGTGAGGGCTTTACTTAACCTCAGGTGTAACTTTGTGATGATACCGTTAACTACGATCTGCGTCCGTACTGTTCACGCGATCTTTTGGCGCGATGATAAAAGCAACGTGCTAAGCATTTTTATGCTTAGTGGTTCTATATAGTACTCTCTTCCATTTCAATTTAAGTCAAATCATGCAATTTTTCTAAACCATGCTTTTGAATCTTTTTGAATGATCAATGCAGATAGAATACATATATTCATTTCATATACATTCATTTATGGTTAATTGATCGTTCCAAATATGCACTTTCATATGCAATAAATAAATCAAAACACAAATCATGCATTTCACAAATACTCTTTTCATTTTGCCCTTAAACGAATTTAATTTATGCTTTTGGTACACATGATAATGGAATCACCGACACTGTTGTTAGTCTTTGAAAATATAGACTAAACCACTCAATTTAACACTTATACATGAGCCTTACAATTCTCTTGTCTATGTCAAAGTTGAATAGAGTTGTTTGAAAATGAATAGCCCAGTTTTATTTTAAGGCTAATAATGGGTTTGATACATGACATTTGCAAGTGCCTGGTCATATAAGTAGTCAAAATTGGATGCAAGTCCAGGATATCATTCCACGAGTTGATAAGAATGTTGAAATCAACTACCCACCTAACTACTCAAGATCCACCTTTATTTGAGCCTCCTTTGAATAGTTTGAAAGCTGGAATTTAAAGAAGACAAGATAATTCTATATTACTTTCATCTAATGAAAATAAAGAATTTGAATTGAACTAACAAATAAATTAGGCCAGTCGGATCTACGCTAGAAATGAACTTTGAAATGAAATTGTTGTGGAGCAGTCGATTTACGCATTTGATTCATTAATTCTTTCTATCACGATTTTGGATATGGATTTATCAAAAGATGCCTATTATTACCTTGGATTTCTCCATTGTTCACTAGTGGGAACCCTTTGCTTCTTTCGAAGAAAAAGATCTGTCGATTACTTGTGTTTAAACACTCTTTATAAGATCGAGTATTTTTCTTTTCAATACTTCATACCCATTTCTTAAGGCGTAGATTTCTTGCATACGAGTTTGGGTCATTGCAAAACTTCTACAAAATGGTTGATGACTCATCCTTTAGATTTGATGAATTTTTCCTTCTCCTTGATTAGATCTCAGCTAACACAGGATCTAGATCTATCCAACAGATTAAGGTGAAATCTCTAAGGAGTTAAATTGATAAATAATTCCCTTCAACCTTAACTATGAGTGAATAGGAAATCTATCGAAATGAACTCTCAGAGCTTCTTAGTTCTTCAATGATAGTCTAACATACCCACAAGTTAAATGTTCCAAACTCTCAGGAATCTCCATCTCTGTGTCACTCAGAGGGTTTCACAGGAAATCGGAAGCGAGGAAACGATCAGCAAGATGGTATTCGGTACTACCATTAGGAACAACTCAATTCACAAACAACATCCCGATCAAATAAATCAAAATCCAAATTTCGAGAATTCCTTGACAGCGGGGAAAAGCGTAACTAACGAGAGGTCCGTTTCAATCTGAGTTATGCTTCTCGATTCTGAGAATCCGCGATCCATGATGGGTATTGATCGGGAACATCCCTTTGTAACTATAATTCCTTTGGAAGAAGCGAATTCTAAAAAATTGTTTGAACTACGTTGATTAGGCGTAATTGGAAAAGAGAATGAAAAATTAAATCAGCTCTACATTCTAACTGATTCTTTGGTTGGAATCCGAGAAAGAAAATAAAATAAAAGAAAAGAAAAGTTTATTCTAAAATATCTGATGAGTCTTCCTCAACTACTCCCGGACAATGGGTTTGAAAAAGCATTTGCTTTACTAAAACTATGTACGCTTATTTATAACTTTTAGAAATTGGGCTTGATTCCAAGGCTCTAGGTGGATTTCCCTAAAATAAATGGCCCATCTCTCTGTTTAGGTCGCGACCTGAGAACGGTGTTGTGACATGAAAACTTGGTTTGGTCTGTCAAGTCTGTCGTGACTTTAGGAAACTGGTCGCAATGTTCTTTCATTTTGTTCTTGCAATTGTTGAGCTGCGACCTGATGTTTACTATTGTGACTTGTTTCTTCAGTTGCATTTGATTAGTGGTCGCGACATGAATTCTTTGTTGTGACCATGTTAGTTATCAGTAGTGAGAACTCTGGTTGCAACCCCCTTTTCTTGTTTCCAGGAATTTGTGTCGCGACCTCAATTCGATGTCGCGACATCATTACGGTATCCAGTATCTTTAATTCTTGGTCACGGCTTCTCTTTCGGAATTCTGATCATTTGATTGTCTTGAGCCTTGGCGACGGGCAGCGACTCTCAAATTTACTAGTCTGCTTGTTTTCTTGTCGCGAAGTAGACATTTAGGTCGCGACCAAGTAGTTTCTTTAATCACTGCAATTCTTGTCACGACTTCAAAAGTATGTCGCGACCATTCTTTCTTCCTATCGATATGACACCATTTCGGTTCTTGAGTTTCCATTCAATTTTCTATTTCTGGTCGCGACCTGATTGTTCTTCCCTTTGTTGGAAATATATGCCAGCGACCTTAATTTCATGTCGGCGACATCATTTATTTGTTGCCCGACTACGTTGATCTTTGTTGGGACCCGTCTTTCTAACCCGCAATAAATTATGTGTTGTGAACTTAGTTCCATGTCGCGACCTGGTTGTCTTGCTTTCCACTGCATTCTGTGTTGCGACCTCAAAAGCATGTCGTGAAACCATTTCTATTGTCAGCCACTGGTTCTTGGTCACCGCTCCCCTTTTTATGTTGCGACTTAAATTTTTTGTCTGTTCATTATCTTGTCGCGACATGGGATTTAGGTCATGACCCAATCATTTCTTTTCAGTCCTAAAATCTATGTTGCGACCTTAAAATCATGTCATGACATCATTTCTCCCTATCTTGTTGTAACCTCATTTCTTAGTCACAACAGTTTCTTCTCAATTCAGCTTCTTTCATTGATCGTGACTTAAAAAGTGTGTCGCGACTGAGTAGTGGCCCTTCTTACTTTGTTTTTGTCGCAATGGTTCAAACTTAGTCGCAACATGTTTTAACTGTTCATCTCATTTTATCTTAGCGACGCGATTCTGGTATGACCTAGATTGGTGTCCTCATTTACATTTTGTCATAACATCAATTTTACGTGCTATCATCAATGTCTTATTTCTGTGTCGCGACCTCTAAATGGTGTCGTGACATGATGGTGGCTCTTCTTACCTATGCTCTTGTCCCAATTGCTTAAATGTAGTCGCGACATGAATTCTGGTCGCGCGACCTTACGATTCAAGTCTCCAACTTATATTTTTGTTGCAACCTTAAATTTCCTGGAAGAGATCTTGTAAGCTTAGTCATCAGCCATTCATAGTTGCGACCTCAATTATCTGTTGTAACCAGAGTTGTCTTCCTTCGGTGTCGCGACATGAAATCCTTCCTTGAAGCCCTTTTTTTGTCTCAGCAACTTCTCTTTTGTCGCGATAGCTTTTCATTCAGTATAGTATGACTTATGGTCACAACCTCACCTTGGCCATTGAACAGCTTTCACTTTTGATCCTTGTTGGAATTTT
Source organism: Tetrastigma voinierianum (assembly GCA_016808115.1). Lineage (NCBI taxonomy): Eukaryota > Viridiplantae > Streptophyta > Magnoliopsida > Vitales > Vitaceae > Tetrastigma > Tetrastigma voinierianum. The sequence continues at coordinate 3,734 of JAEQBH010004969.1, forward strand.
CATTTATGTTATAAATTTCTACAAAATATAAATTTGGTAAATAGTACATATTTCTGCATAAAAACAAGCAATTATATTGTAATAAAAATCAGAAAAATGGACTAAAAATTCAATGAGTTTTTGACTCATCAAATTCCCCCGAACTTAAAATTTTGCTTGTCCTAGAGTAAAGAAAGAAAAGATTTGTTTGTCCTCGAGCAATTGAACTTTATTTTGAAGGACATTTTACGTTCTACGGTATAATCTTTTCTTATTCCACCCTTTGACTTGAGCAAGAAGGTGGAAATTATCATTTCAAACTTTAGTTTTCAAGCGAGAAAAGGAATGTTTCAACCTCGATTACAAATAAGCGATGAATCTTTGCATGAAAACAGTTCAGTCAATAGATCTTGTTCTGTGAGTGTGTGTAGGTCTTCTTTCCTTTTCATCTTCTTGTTTAGATGGATTAATCTTTTGGGATCTCCTTAGAAAACTAGTCAAAAGTCCTATAGGCTTGTTTTTCATATTGATCTCCACTAATGTAGGTAAATTCAACCTTCAAGATCAAAGAGGTCTTTTAGGCTTATAATGTTAGGCTTGGGTAATTGGGTGGACAATTGGAAAATTTAGGCTACAAATTACCTAGATTCCGCTATTCCTTTCTGTATAATGGCCTTCATCTTTCATCCTTTTCCTTCCTTGTAAGGTAAACTCCTCTAAACTTGGCTTTGCACATTATCTTGGATGTTGTGGCTCCTTTGTTTGTCACTTTAAACTTATCAACTCAGTTCCTTTTTACTGGAACTCTTTTCATTTCTCTTTATTGTCAAAGAATTGGAATAGTGCAATGTTTTATCTTCTTAGGCTTTCTATCACTCTTAGAGAACTTTGGAATAACAACTCCGTACCGGTTGGCATTAAGTGCTTAGGTGTTGAAACACCCCTACGAGCTTAATTGTTCAAGAGATAGGCCCGCAGAGACAAAACTTATTCATTTTCAACTTAACTGCTTTTCTCCTAGTTCTTGATTTTTATTTTCCCTCGTCAAACTCTTGTAATCAAGAAATATATTCCCAAAACTTGTTCATTTACTGATGAAACATTCTTGATACGGCCCGAGGTAATTTGGGGTACTTTCTTTGCTGAGATTATTGTAAAGGGAGGATTTAGGTTTCTATTCTTTGCTATTTGAAGAAATTAGGCATTTCTAGCTTAAAGCATGGAACTAGAGTGTATGCCTTTGCATATAATGAGGTAGGTTTGAAAAGGTTCAAACTTCCAAAGATGGCCTCTATCACTTCTTGTTAGTTGTTTTCACCTAGGATTTTGCCTTGACCAATAATTTAACAAGTTCTAGGACCTTTTCCCCTTGATTGTGAATCTTCCCAGAATATGTTCCTAATCCCTCTCAAAGTTTTAAGAATTTTCTTGACCATGTGTATTGTTTTTCCAAGATTTGTACTGACTTATTGTTTATACATACAACTTCAATCATCTTATTTGTTCTTTCAATTGTATACTTTTTCAAATTACGCAATTTAAACACGATTGAACTAAAACTGCAACTTCTTACTTCAGTTCGATCGGCCGGCTCTTCTTTTCTCTCGGTATTGTTTGGATTTAATTAGTGTTTGCTATGCCATTTCCTGATGAAAGCTTAAGCCTGATAACCATTCCTTCGGACACCAGGCATGGCACAAGCTGACCAAATTTACTAACTGAGCCAATCCACTGAGCAATTCAAATTTCATCAAACTTATTCAACTACCGGGTCAAATTAAGGAGTTCAGCGATGTATATGTTACTGGTTTCAACATTATTAAAGTAACAAACGAATCATCAGTAACATAATAATTCACAAGACACTTTTCAATGAACTTTTATGAGCTTAATATTAATGATGTTGTAGGAGTATAGTGGGAAAAAGAAAAGTAAAATTTTCTATTTCACTCCCTTCTCTTATCATATTTTTTTGGTATGATGTTGGGAGGATCTAAGTCAAAGCTTGCTAAACATGGAGAAAATTTGGAGAAGGTCGTATACGGTCTTTTCTTTTACGATGGTGTGGAGTTACCTTGTCTACGTGGAATTAGATCATTTCTTAAATTCACTTAGATTGATCCAAGGTGTCTTGCTTCAAGCCCACGTCTTATTCATTGTGCTTTCCAATTCGGAGATACAACTTCGGCATACGATAAATTTTTGTTGATCAAATCGAACTCTCATGCCAGATTTTTCTTGTATAAACATCATTATCTTCGATTCTTTATCTCTATCCTTCATCCAACTTCCCGAACTCATGAATTGCTCCTTATACAGGTATTTGAAGGCTTGAATCAGCCTGCAGCATGTTACCCTCCATCTCAGCTTCTCTTTTTCTCAGAATGGTAAGCATTTCTTCATCTCTTCTAAACTGGTTGTTGTAGAAGGCTTCCAAACTGGGCTTTATCTTTTCTCCAAATTATTTCTCTCTCATTTTCATCTCTTCTCCCCATTCTTCTTCTCTCCGTCTTAGAATTACTGCTCCAATAATTGTTTTCCTCTGGTCGGCTCAAAACTCTTCCTTTTTGAATTCTTTCTTCATTTTCCCATTCTACTCCCTTCTTCCTGTGTCTCTCTTCATTGTCCTTAGCATTTCCATAATTTCAGTGTTCCCTTATCCTCATTAGGAGCTTTCTGCTTGCTCAGGGAAATTCTCTATCATATTACGGTAGGAATGGCTCAGTAGGCTCATTCTAAAAATGCATCTGCCACATAACCTGCTGGAGGAATTTGCTTTGGAATAGTTTCCATTTCGCTATTTCCATTCTCCTCAATAGGCTCTGCTTATGCCTTACCTTGCACCATCCCCTTTTGCCTTTTGTTTCACAGGCCCCTTTGTCACCCAGGTGAGGTCGGAGGATGTAGCAGGGCATGTTCTTCTTGATCCAGATCTCCTCTCACCTAGCTGAGATCATAGTGCGTGATTGTTCTTTGGGTGAGGGATTAGTCCTCTTTGTTGCTTAGGTGGTACCCTTTGATGACCCCTCAATTAAACCTCCAACATTCATTTTATAGCCCTTCAAAAGGGCATATAAAATGATTGCCTCTTGTTCTCTTACTGCATAGAGATGTTTAATTGGAAGGATTACTAAAGATAAGAAGTAGAACCAGACCTTTGCTTCCTCAGTGAGGGATCCTCTATTGATAGCGTAGTGAGGGTTCTTCCTCGTGGCTTCCCACTTCCCCTGCCCACCAGTTAAGAGGTCTATAATCTTCTCATGATCAAGATTTTCTACCAATTTCTTAAATTTCGAACCGTGCTTTAGTTCCTTTAATTTGAACATTTCGTTGATTCTTTTGTGCCCAAAAGGTACCTAGACTCCTCGCACGTAAACTGTGTCTTCTTTCATCCCCACCATGTTTGCATAGAATTCTCTAGCCAGAGCAGAGAATCCAAGCCCCTTGTGTGCACAGAAGCTCTCCCAACCTTTCTTTTCTATAATCTCAGAAAAAGGGGAAATCAGCTTCTCAAAACCTTTTTTGCTGACGAAGCCCTTGTCAGCCAGTAACCTATTCCATAAATCCTTAGCTCTGCGAGGCATAAAGTCTTTGTAGCTCCTACATTTCTTCTTATTCCATGAACCTCAAGCATTTTTCATCTTTTTTTATTTGCCCTTTCTTCCTCAATTGGCTCTTCTCTTTGCCCGGGGAGTGGGTTACGGTTCTACATTAGTAGCCAGATTCTCAAGCGAGGTTCTAGGTGAACCTCCTCCACTCCTTGGAATTGTTCACTCATGAGCCCATTAATTATTCTGTTAAGATCCAGAACAGGGTTTTGGTTATCTGCCATGGGTGAGAATTTGGAAATGGGCACAGGTCATAGGGTTTTTCTAGTCGAAGAGAGAAAGAGAATGGAAAGTTGGGTGAAGATGCAACTGGATTGGAGTTCTGGATGAAATTGGCTATTCAGTTTCAATCTTTATGATGGATGGGCTCAATGTCATTATTGTATTATGGAATGTCGCAACATTAATGCCTAAGTTACAACACTAATTGCTAACAATAATTGTTCCATTAAAGTTGCAACGCCCAAATTGGAATGTTTAAAACCTCAATTTATTTCTATTTGGACAGTGCAGTCGCGACCTACTTGGAGTTTGTCGCGACCAGTAGTCATGACCCGATAAGATTAATGTCGCGACCTATTTCTCTCTTGCTTCAGTTTTTTTTTTTTTTTTTTTTTAAATTGTGACCTAAATCCCAATACGACATTGTGCCTTATCTCAGTCTTTAAAACTGCACACCTTTATTACATTGCAGAGATTAATGTTGTGACCTTCTTTTGGTCTTGACAAGAAGACTTATGTTGCGACCTAAAATTTTCTAATACTCATGTAATCCATTCAAAACCTGGTTGCGACCTATAAAGTCTATTGCGACCTAGAAAAACTCTAGATCTTCATAAACACTTTTAATTCAAACAAGATTAATGCACGAACCCAATTCAAACAAGAACCATTCATCCTCATCATTCAAATGTTCATCAAGGTAGATAATCGAAGCATCAAATTCAATATTGAATGAAAAATAATATTCCCCCAAACTTCAATCATTCATTCTCCCAAAACAAATGATATAAATCAGAGAGTATGGTACTTCCCTTTGTAGTCTTGTGTGCACACTGGTAACTATAAATTCAGACTCCATCTCTATTCATGCCCTTCTTGACACAGTAAGCACAAGCGATAAACGACATAAATAATATTTAACTTGATAAACAAAAGCTTAGCTAATAAATTAGCGCCACAAAACTGGCTTTTAAAAACATAAAATTAACTAATAAAACTTAAAGGAATTTGTGACATGGGTTATACAATCTTGCTGGTTTTGAGTCCTTAAGGACTTCTTCTTTATGAAGTTCTTGTTTCGACCTCTTTTCCTTATTAAGATCTAGGTATCAATCATATTTCTTGAATCTTTGCTTCAATCGCTGACCATTCACTTTAAACTCTTCTCCATTAATGGTTTTCAATGTCACTGCCCCAAAGGTTGTACTTTCCACTACTGTATAGGGGCCACTCCATTTTGATTTCAGTTTCCCTGGAAAAAGAAGCTTGAGTTGGAGTTGAATAAGCAGGACACGATCTCACCGCCTTAAATTCTTTCCTTAAAATCCTTTGATCATTACCATTTTCTTTGTCTTGTCTTTGTAATCCACAGCATTATCATAAGCTATTTCTCGACTCTTCCAATTCATTCGAGTTGGAGAAATCTTTCCTCTTCGCGACATTAAAGTAAAATTCAATTTTTGATGGCCCACATAGCTTTGTACTCCAATTCAAGAGGGAGGTGACAAGGTTTTTCAAAGATAGTCCTATATGGGGACATTCCAATGGGAGTTTTATATGCAGTTTTGTATGCCCACAATGCATCATCTAGCTTTAGAGACCAATCTTTTCTGCTAGAGTTTACATTCTTTTCTAGAATTTTATTTATCTCCTTATTGGAAATCTCAGCTTGCCCATTTGTTTGAGGATGACAAGCCAAACTCATGATGTGTTTGATTCCATATCTGCTCATGAGTTTCTCAAACACCTTGTTTGCAAAATGGCTTTCTCCATCACTAATAATAGTCTTGGGTGCCCCAAAATGCCACTCCAGATATTTCTTTGTAGAACCCATGCGCGTATTAGCATCATTCTTGAGATAGTTCTTTGCCTCAACCCATTTGGATACATAATCCACAGCTAGGAGTATGTATAGATTTCCAAATGAGGATGAAAAAGGCCCCATAAAGTCTATTCCCCATACATCAAATAAGTGCACCACCAGGATACCATGTAGGGGCATTTCATGCCTTTTGCTGATATTTCCCATTCTTTTGCATTGATCACAAAGTTTCACCCATTCAAAACAATCCTTGAAAATAGTAGGCCAATAAAAACCTAATTGGAGAATTTTGTGGGAATTTGTTTTTTGTCTCTATAGTCCTCCATAAGGTGATGCATGACATTCTTGTAAAATTTTGCCTTGTTCACTTTATGGTATACACCTCCTGATTATCATATCGGCTCCTCTTTTGAATAATAGTGGGTCATCCCAGATGTAAAACCCTGTATTCGGAGTCCTCAATTTCTTGGCCTATTCTTTGGTAGCTAAATTACACGGTGGCATCACTCCACAAGCTAGAAAGTTCACAATATCAGCATACTAAGGTGATTGGAATGACAGCTAAAATAACTACTCATCTGGAAAATTTTCTGCTACTTTTATATCTTCTTCAATTATAGTAGTTGTTATTACTCTTAACAAGTGATCAACGATCACATTGTCACAACCTTTCTTGTCTTTGATTTCCAGATCAAATTCATGTAGTAGCAACTTACCATGCGATCAGTCTTGGCTTAAACTGCTCCCAGCCATCAGAATATTTAATTGTTGTATGATCGGTATGGATGACATGGACCGATATGTATGGCTAAACTTTTCATGCAAATACCATAGCCCGACATTTCTTTTCGATGGATTGAGTAGTTCTCTTGAAGCCGTTGGAAAGGTTTTTCGGCATGATATATGGCCACTAACATTTTTTGACTTTACGTCCTATCTGACTCCCATTGCATAATCAGCGGCATCACACATAATTTCAAATTCAACATTCGGTCTTGTTTGGCCGTGATGGGGCTTGACTATCTGGATTTGATCTCTTTAAATGAAGATTGACAGGCTGCATCAGAATCAAACTTGGTATCCTTTTATAATAGTCTACATAATGGTCTTGCAATTTTTGAGAAGTCACTGATAAATCTTCTATAAAAACCAGCATGTCCCAAGAAACTTCTTATTCCCTTGACTTTTGTTGGTGGCATAAGAGTCTTTATAATGGAACCTTTGCTTAGTCCACTTGACCCGGTGCCCGAGAGTGCATGCCCCGAGAATGATGCGCTTTTGTCTATATAAGAATGAAATTTTCCCAATTCAAAGCTAGATTCTTGTCGGCACCTATGAAGTCTTGTCCCCCCCAATTTTGAGGCAATGTTCAAAAGCTTGGATCCATAAGCGTAGGGCCATCCATGAATATCTCCATAACCTCCTGCTGCGAATCAGAACATGGGCATCATGCATCTTTGAAATGCCAAGCGGGAAGCGTTGCATAACCGAATGGCATTCTTCTAAAGAAAAAGTACCATAAGGGCATGTGAAGTAGTTTTCTCTGGTCCTCGAAGTGCAATAGCAATTTGGTTATACTTTAGAATATCCATCAAGAAAACATAAGTGAGGATGTCCTGCTTTGTATAACATCGATCGATGAAAGCGAGGAAAATGATCTTTCCCGGTTCAGAGTATTCAATTTTACGTAATCTATACACACCCTCCATCTATGCGTAGTCCTTGTAGAGATCAGTTCGCATTGTTTCTATTTTCTAATCAGTGAATCCACCCTTCTTGGTGACCGCATGTTGGGCTCGCAGCATGCGATATTGCATAAATTAAATCCTGCATTTAGCCATTTCAGTACTTCATTTCTTACAACATCTTTCATCACAGGGTTCAGCCTCCTTTGGTATTCAACTGATGTTTTTGCATCATTATTTAGCAGGATTTGTGCATGCAAATAGAAGGACTGATACCCTTAAGGTCTTCAATTGACCATGCAATTTCTTTGCCCATAATTCAATTCTTAACTTAGCTGATTTATTTCTTCATTTTCATTCGATTATGATTGATATAATCAAGTTTTGCACCTTCGGTTCTAGAAAGCATACTTGGATAGCTAGGCAATTCTTTCAATATTAACCATACACGTGGTTTCTGCTCGGTTGCTTTCTTTTCCTACTCGATGAATTTTACGTACTTTTGATCGAACTTGGGTTGTTGTGTTTGGAATCACGGAATCTGATAATTCACAATCAACACTCTTAAGATCTTTTGGAAATTCAACTCATTTTCATTGATAGAATCTTTTGGGATTACGATCGAGTTCGATTAGCCCGAATGGATAAATTCTATCTGTGACCATCTGATTTTACGCATCGACATCAAGTTGTGTCGAAGCTTTTGTGGAGGTTAAGTTATCTTGCTTCATCTCTGCCTCTCGGTGTTAGCTCGCACATATACATCGATCAAAGGCGACTCCGATTGCTAGGAAGGTCTTCCTAACAGCAGAGGAACTTGGGTATCCTCCTCCATCTTTATAACAACAAAATCCACAGGGAAGATAAATTTCCCTACCTTGACCAGCACATCTTCAAGGACTCCTTTTGGTTGTGCCATGGACCTATCAGCCATATAATTAGCGTTCTTTGTTGGAGTAAGTTCCCTGAGTAGCCTTTGTATCCTTGCGACAAGGGCATCAAGTTGATGTTGGCACTTGAGTCACATAAGGGCTTCCTTGGTCTATTTCGATTAGGAACGGGGAATGAGTAAAGGCTACAGGTCCTTCGTCTTTCTTTGGTAGACTCTTTTGAATAAATGCATTGCAAGTTGTAGTTAAACTTACTATTCCGTCCTCAGCAATCTTCTTCTTTTTGCTCAATATATCTTTCATAAATTTGGCATAATTTGGCATTTGAGTGATTGCCTCTGAAAAAGGGATATTAATTTCTATCTTCTTGAATATTTCCAAGAATTTAGAAAATTGTTCCTCCCTTTTGCCTTCTGAAGTCTTTGTGGGAATGGAATTGCAGATGTGTACGCTTGAATCTTCTCCTTCTGTTTTTGCTCACTAGTTACTCCAGGCTATTTAAGTTGCACTTGTTTCTCAGTCTCTACAGTCTGCTCTGAATTGCTCCTTCTGTCCTCTTTTCCAATTTCTTTCTCTTCTTTTTGGTCAGTCTTTTCATTCTTTTCTACTCTGCTGCTGCTCATTTCCCTACTACACCTTAAATTTGACTGCCATACGATCTTTCAGTTTTTAGGTGTCCAGCTGAAAGCATTCTTGGTCTCTTTTAAGTGAAACCCTGGCCCTTGCAACTTTGTGTTTCTAAATTCTTTAGTGAAGCACTTGTGTTTAATGCAGAAAAAATAGTGTTGGATTTAAAGGCTTGACTCTATGATTTGTTCATGGAGGTTCTTTCAAACCTTTGTTATCCGTAGTGACCTCTGCTCCTTAAAGAGCAGGTCCTTCGACCTTGATATTCATTTCTATATTCTCCATGTTGTTGTTGTTGTTGGAACCTTGGTGGTTGATACCCTTGCTGGAGATTTTGCCCATGTCTTGGGCCCTGTGATTCTCCTCCACCATATGAGAAGTTCTCATGGTTCCTTAGTGTTGGATTATAATGTTTAGGCAAGTTGGGATTAGGCTTGAAGTGATAGCTTCTTTGTTTACTCATGTACTTAGCCTCCTCAACTTGATAGGGATCTTCTTCAGTTGGTCTTTCAGCACTTCTTCTTATCCCATCTCTTTCCATTGCTCCAAATTCATGAGCAGAGTGCAGTCTTTTCTCCTGTTTATCCATCTTATGCATTATAACATCCCGGTTGCTTCATGCTTGATCCTCTGTTTAGCTCAGTGACCAACTCCTGCGATTTGTTGTTACTCCCTGAAGATTTAGAGGGGGCTTTCATGTTGCATTTGGCTAGGTTTGCTATCAAATCCTTTGCCTCCTCTGCACTTTTCCTTTTGAATGCCCCACAACAAGAAGCATCTATGATACCCTTAGAAGTATCATTTAGAGAGTGATAGACAATATCCACTTGTGTCTTCAGATTTATGCCATGCATAAGACATCTCTTCGATGCCTTTGTACCTTTCCATGCGGTATACAAACTTTGATCACTCCCTTGTTGGAACACTATGATTTCCTTCTTCTTTCGGATGTGTGGGATGGGGAAAAAATGCACTTTAGGTATTGTGCTTCCCACTTAGCTCTTCAGTGTATCGGCCAAGGCCATATGTGATGATTCATACCATGTGGTACGCGATATCTCTTGAGGAAAAGGGGAAGAGGTGTAGCTTTATCACCTTTAGTCTCACACCATTCCAGCAGCGTGTTTGCCATCGAGAATACACGAGTGTTAGTAGGATCTTAGGTGGGATGACGATAAGTGATATGGCGAGCCATGAGTGATGGTGGTTTCCATTTCAAGTTGTTATCCTCACAGCGAGGTTATCGATTCTTTGATGTCGCGGATAACGAGGCCTCAAATCCTCCATTGTATCTATCTTGAATTGGAGGCCTTTACATTTGTTTTCTTGTTCAAAATACGGATCAATTCTTTCATCCGCCATGTTGCTTTTTTTTTTTTTGCTCGCTTACTTTCCTTAAGCTCCTCGTTGTTCTTCCACTAGACCCGTGGAACAGATCTGATTCTAGCTTCTTGCGCATTAATTAACCACCTGAAATGGAGACATATTGAGATTAATTGGAAACAGTGGTATCACAAATCATATATCCTTAAGCTTCCTAAAAGATTAGTAGCTATGCAAATTTAATTTTCTTTGTCAAGGACTTAATTTTTCATAAAGCTTGTTTGTCCCTTTTTATATAGACTAAAACCTCTTCTCAAATTCACATAGTTGTAAGTTTCTACATTTCTTCTTGCAGAATCATGTCACTTGGATAAATTTGCTTTATAGTTTCTTTCTTTGCTGTCTATGATTTAAAATAAGTGGTTTAGTCTACACACTGCAAAGAGCTAATGTGTCATACAAGTAGTAAAATCTCAATGTAAGTCCGTATCATTCCCACAGATTGGTACGAATTAAAGATCACAACTACTAAACTTCCATGCTATTTGGACTAAAGACTCAAAATGGAAGTTGTATCTAGAAAATAAAGGCTCTAGACTATTAATCCACTGCAACTAAGCTTAAAACAAATTAAATGACTAAAAATAAATCAGAATTCAAAATGCCGGATCGAATCGCTTCGTAAGAACAAAAACTATCATGAATTACAATGAAATAGTCAATTCCTAAACTAAAATACATTGCTCGTTTTGTGATGGATATGGATTTACTCAAGATTTCTAAATTTTGAACTGATTTCTCCATATTCGTCGGTTTGGATAATCTCTTGTCTTCTCTCGAAGACAAGATCAATTCACATTTATATTCCCAATCCTCTTGCAAGATCCGTATTTTTCTTTTCAATACTTCACACCCATTTCATATCAAAGCAGATCTTTTGCATTTCCCTTTCAGATTTTCGAAAGTTTCTACCACTTAAAAGCGTGGCTCAACCTCCGTGATCTCCATTAACGTTTCTTTCCCTGATTAGATCTCAACTAACACGGTTAAGAACTTATTAGATTTAGGTGAACTCTCTGATCATTTATGTTGTTAAATACCTCCACCTCAATTATGAGCGAACGTGGGATTACCTAAATGAACTTCAAAGCTCAAATAGTTTGTCAATGGTAGTTCAGCATACCTTAAAAGAATGCTTCAAATTTCCCGTGAATCTCCGTCTCTCGTGTCACGCAGAGGGCATCCCGACATCGTAACAAGATACATTCCCCAACTCAGCCCTGCTACTATCGGGAACTATCAATTCAAAACGCATTACCAAATAAGTAATTCCAAACCCAAATAAGTTTTCCAATTATGCAGAAAGATTGTAACTTAAATGTAAGTCAAACTATGAGAGCTATCGCTCCGATTATCGCGATTGCAATTAAGAAATGGAGTGATCGATCGCATACAACCACTGTGATCATTGCAATGAAACTGAAGGAAATGAATTCAGAAATTTGCTAGATTTCATAATTAAGAATTTAAGAAAATAATAATTAAAAACTATAGCTTCACTGTCAAGATTATCACAGATTCAAACTTAAAAGAAATTAACTAAAATAAAAATAAAAAATAAAAAAATCTACTCTAAACTATACACTCTGAGTTCTCCCATTTCCTTTCGGTAGTGAAGACTAAGACTACTTTACTATTCTAAAACTGCCCATTGCATCATCAAAAGAAATTGGGCCGAATCCCCAAAAATCTCCAGGTGGAATCCTAAAAGCAGGCCTAGCTCACTGTCCTATGTCGCAACCTCAAGTTGATGTCGCGACATGAATTTCCCTTGAATACTCCAGTTTAGTCCCGACCTGTTGTCATATTTCCCAGAGTTGATACTGCAACTACGCTTCATCTCGCGACATCGTTGTCTTCTTTCTCTTCTTCGCTTCGAAGGCGACAACGCTTTAGTTGCGACCATCTTTCCGTTTATAGGATGACTTCATGTTGTAACTTTGATTTCTTGGTCGCGATTGTGTTGGTGGTCTTCTGCCTTCACAGGTTTCAATTTGATGTCACGACCTCAAGGTGATTTTGCGACCTCTTTTGCTGCCCATTTCTTTTCTTTCCGGTCGCTTACCTCTGCCTCTGTTGCAACTAATTTTTCTCCTTCCTTACCTTATTCCGTGTCGCGACCTCAAGGTGATGTCGCACCTCCTTTTCTTGCTCACCTTCTTTCCGGTCGCAACCTTAGTGAGTGGTCGCGACATTGTTTGTGGTCCTTGATTAGTAAATGGTTGCAACTTCGCCTGTGGGGACTTCGCCCATTTTATGTCGCGACCACTCGTATGTCGCGACCAACCCGTATGTCGCGACCTCAAATGGCGCCTTTCATTTAAAAACTGGTTGCAACTTCGTTCTCTTGCAAAGACCTCTTTTGTGGCTTCATTGACGAATCCACGTCGCGACATTAGAGTGACGTCGTGACCTCAGTTATATTAAATTGACGTCACAACATCAGTGTGATGTCGCGACATGAAGATTCTTCTTTTGAATAATTCCTTTAGTCTCGACCACATTTCCTTTGTCGCAACCTCTTTCTTCAAGTCACGACTTTACTTGTTAAGGTCTTCTATTTCTTCCTCAAAGTTGATTTTGGTAATGTCGTGACTTGGAAATGACTGACAACTAAGCTTTCCCGCACGACTGATTTTTAGTTGCTAATTTCAAATTTGCTGTAGGTCAGGTTCTTCTCGGTTTCAATGAGATTTTAGCATCTCATTGTATTTTCCGCAAATTAAATTTGAGTAAATATCCACATTTTTGCATACAAATCAACATTTATCTTCAGAATATGCTCTTAAAAAATGGATTAAAATCAATGAGCTTTTGACTCATCAAATTCCCCAACTTAAAATTTCGCTGTCCTCAAGCAAAGAAAAGAAAGAATTGTTTATTCTCAAACAAATAAGCTTAAAAATTTTAAGGACATTTTCCGATTCATAATTACGCTTCTTATTCTACCGTCTGACCGAAATAAGATATACCAAAGATTATTTTAAATTTCAGTTTTTTCGATTCAAGAATAAGAATCGTACACTTATATCACAAATTTCTTGATGAACTAATGTATTTAAACACTTATTCAACAAGTCTTGTTCCCGTGTGTGTGTGCGTGTCTTCAATCCTTTCATCTTCATGTTGAATTTAGTTAATCTTTCCGGGAGTTTTTCGACTGCTTGTCAAAAAGTCCCATAGGCTTGTTTTTCATATTGATCTCCACTAATGTAGGTAAATTCAACCTTCAAGATCAATGAGGTCTTTCAGGCTTGTAATGTTGGGCTTAGGTAATTGGGTAGATAATGGGAAAATTTAAGTTTCAAATCACCTAGTTTCCACCTTTTCTCTGTGCTTGTTGCCTTCAGCTTTCACCCTTTTTCTTCTTTGTACTTGTTGATTCTCCACAATCTTAGCCTGATTCATCTTTTTGAATTCTTTTTATGGAATTGTAATTTCCATATACACTTTGTTCAGGCCAATTCCTTTTTCTCAACTCTTTGCTTCTGTTTTTCTACAGAATAGTGCAATGTTTTCATTTCTTCTAAAGCTTTCTATTACCTTAGAGAACTTTGGGCTAGCAACTCCCATACCACACAGTATTAGGCATTTCAGTGTTAAAACACCTTCATTGAGCTTTTTAATTGTTCATGGTGCGAACAGGCCACAAGACAAAACTATTCCCTTTTCCTTAATTTATGCTTCTTTACTTTTCTCTCTACCTCATAACATTTGAAATTATTTTTCCCCCAAACTTGCTTTTCCTTTATAAGGGACTTTTCCGAGTTAGAAATTAGATACTGGGCCTTATTGTGTTTATTGTATGAATGGAACTCAGTTTTCAAGAAATGCTATTGAAGAAGAGAATATTTGGCTCAAATCATGAACCAGAGATATGCTTGAGCACATATTATAGCTAAAAGCTCAAACGTCAAGGATGGCTCTCTATCACTTCATTGCCATTTTTGTCAAGATTTCTCACCCTCACAATCAATAATCTAACAAGTTCTAGGACTATGGACTCTCAACTCGACTTCCAAAAGACGTTCTAATTTTCTAAAGTTCTGCTTTGAGTTTTGTCGACCAAGTGTATTATTTCTTCAAGACTCAGACTTATTCAACGCTCACTTACATTATTTCCTAACTCAAGCATTTTGTTCCATCAAGAATAAACTATTTTTCCAATTTTTGCAATCTAAACTAATTTAAACAATGCAGTGTTTCAACTCATAATTTCCAGCCATTAATTAAACCCTTCTTTTCCCGCACCTTGTTCTGGGAAAGAACATAATTGCTTATTTTGATTCTCGCACGCATACAAGGCACTTATTCTTTTCATGCTAAACAGAAAATGACACAAACACAAAATTTCACATGTCATGTTCATCCATCAATAAACATCTAATTATTCACAATCAACTTTTTCATTCAATAATGGAAAAATGCTAACAAGGAAATATAGTAATTATAAACAGAAAATTAACAAAACAGAACACTGATGAAACAAATGACTTTACAAATTCGAACAGGGAATTGATACCATGCTAAGAAAAACCCTTAGTTTCCCTTCTTCCTCAGAGGGCCTTCTTTTGTATGAATATCAGAGGTCTACATCAAACCTGCATGTCACAGGCTCCAAACCAGAAATCTCACAGATGATCGTCTCCACCCAGTGGAATTTCTTGTCTTTTAAGATATTTCATCATATTGCACCGCATGAATAAGCATGTCTGCCTTCTTTCCAATTTGGATTAACTATTCCTTCCAATCTCACAGACATTCAAAGGCTGATAAGTTCCCATCATCGTAAGTCCATATTTTTTCCAACTGTGTTTTTTCTATACTCATCATTATGTTTTCCAATCATTGATCTTTCTTCACACACTTCAAATTCCTTTAACAGTTCCTGTATAAATGCTTGAACCCATCAATCTTCCTAGCATGCTGGCTCTCCCATTCTCGTCTCTTTCGTTTCAAGATAGCTTCCACAAATTAGCATCCCTTTTGAATTACTATTATAAAAGCTTGCATGCTTTTCTTTATTTTTTCCACTATCTTCTTCTTCTTTGCTTCTTTTGGGCCTCCCTGTGTTCTCTTCTCCATCTCCAGCTTTTCTTCCCATATTTGCTCCCTTTTCTTCCTGGTCAGCTTTCCAGCCCTTCTTTCGATCCGGCTGGCCGCCTTCCCAGATTTTCTCCTCCATCTCTCTTTCATTTCCCTACATTTCATGATTTATTTCCTCTCTCCAGCTTCCTGCATCCTTCCCGTCGAGCACTCTTGTTCCTCGTACCTCCGGGAAATGAAGGATAGGCTGGCTTCATCCCAAGAGGTCTTCTTCCTCTCGCTCCCTGAAAGATGTGCTTGTCCCGGGGCACTTCCTTATCCTATCATTTTCTGATTTGTCCCGCCTCGTTCTTCGCACCCCACTCACTCATCACCTCCTTCCGCCCTCTCTTTCCTTTGGGTCCCTATCACTCCTCATTATGTTGAGGGGAACCCCAGGAAATTTCTCTCTTCTTCCTCCCACTCCCTCTTCACCCTGCCTGTAGACAAAGTCTCGTAAAAGCAGAAGAAGGATCATCCTTTTATTACTACGGTGGTATCCTCCGATGGATTCTCTTCAATCGAATGCCTATATTCACTTTGTATCCTTTCAAAAAGGCACATACAAAGTATAGCTCCCATCTCCGACCGAGCAAGGGTGTTTAAGAGGGCACTATTACGTAACATACGGCAAACCATACCTTGCTTTCCGCTGTGAGCTCCGATGGCATGGTGGGGTTCTTCTTCTGCCACCCCATTTCCCTCTTCCTCTAGTCAACGATTCACTATCTTTTTCATACCTCAGTTTTCCAACAACTTCTTATACTTCGATCCATGCTTAAAATCTCTCAATTTAAATATTTCCATTTATTTATCACCGAAGCGGGCACCCAAACACCTCTCACATACCGCATCATCCTTCATTCCCACCATATTCGCATAGACCCCCGCAAGAGCCGAGAATCCCGCGCTTTGTGCTCTAAAGAATCCCCTAACCTCTTTCTCTATCACTTCCAAAAAACGGGAAATTAGTTTACCAAATCCTCTTTCGCACACAAATTCTCACAAACATCACCTTGTTCCATAATTTCGAGCTTTTCAAATGAAGTATTTTTCTTCTTTATCGCTTCTTTACTCCAAGTTGCTCATCCTCCTCCGGCTGTTTTCCTTTTTCAACATTTATCTCTTCCTCAAAGCTGAGTTTCCAATCGACCTTCCCACGCTTCTTTGTATTACTCACTTACGATTTCGTCGATCACTTATTAAGATCATGACTTCATCTTGATTTGTTTCAAGATCAAGCCATGCAGAATACCGCTTTTGCTCTCTCGGTTTAGGGTTTTCGAGATTCCGTCGGATGAAGTGGAAAGGTCAGATGAATTGCGCTTTAATGGAATTTAAGTGGAAAGACGTTGGGTTCAACAAGTCATGATTGGCGATAATGAGTCGCGACATTAAATGTCGAGCTCTTAATTAATGATTTTCAATGAATCCTATTTTAATGCTTCGAATACCTAAATGAAAGGTTTAAAATCCCACTTTTATCGTAGTTTCGATTATTCTAGTCGCACATAAAGATTTTTGTTGCGACCAATTCAGTGTCACGACAAGGAATTTTTGATGTCATAACTTTCTCTTTCTTTCCTTGATTTATTTTGGGCCGTGACCTCGCCATCAGCCAACTTCTTTCTTCTCTGCTTTATTGTTTCACATCTAGCATTCAAGGTAAACTTTGGATTAGTGTTATACCTCAAACAATCAAATCCAATCAAGACAACTACAACTCACCCACCTCATGCAATGCAAATATTCAATAAAATCATCCACTATGCATCATATTCAAAATTCTAAGCAATCTAATAAAGTAAAATTCCCCAAACTCTCAATCATGCCATCGTAAAACAATTTAAATAAAATCAAGAAGATTATATCGTTCTTTATCTCGATAAGATTTGAAGCTTGATTGTAGATGCTCCCTTGTGATAATTTTCATCACATTCTTCCACAAAGTCGCTCACTTTAGTCTAGTGATGGACTCGCTACGCTTACGCTTATGTTTCTTTAAATTCTCTCATTCAGAACTAAGAGTCATTCTTCCAATTACTTTCTCCCAAGGCAAAGCTTAATCTCTAATTACTAACTTTGAATTCTCATGATCGTCGGGGCTCTAAGTGTCACCGCCCAAATTATGTGCTTGATACTCACCGGTGATATGGTCCACTCCATTTGGATTTAAGCTTTCCTAGAAAGAGTCTTGGGCCTGAGTCAATGTGACCCGATCTCCCGCCTTGAATTCCTCCCTCAAAATTCGCTGATCATGCCATTTTTGTTTTATCTTTGTAGATTCGGCACTATCATAGGCTTCATTTCTAACTCTTTTCCAATTCATTTAGCCGAGTATTCTTTCGCTGAAATTTTTAAATCAAAATTTACTGATGGCCCATATAGCTTTATATATTCTAGCTCAAGAGTAGGTGACAAGGTTTTCCAAAGACAAGCCCGCGTATGGTGACATTCCAATGGGAGTTTTAAAGCGCCCAGATGCCTGCAGTGCATCATCTAACTTCAAAGACCAATCTTTTACCGAACTTACAATCTTTCAAGAATTTTATCTCCTCGTTGAAATTTCAACTGGCCTACTTGCTCAAGGGTGATAAGCCAAGCTCATAATGTGTGTTTGATACTATATCTCGCCTATGAGTTTGGCTAAACACCATTGCAAATGGCTCCCTCCATCACCGGACATAGTTCTCAAGTGTCCCAACCGCGAGAATACTTTCAGAAAACCCCACAACCTGTATTCAGATCATTTCTGACAGCCATTCACCCCATTTTGATACATAATCCACAAATAGAGTATGTATATATTTCCAAATGAAGCCGGAAAAGGCCCCATAAAATCCATTCCCATACATCAAACAATCGCACCACCAGGATAATTTTCGCAGTGGGCATTTCATGCCGCTTATATTTCCCATTCTTCTGGGCATCGATCACATATCTTCACCATTCAAAATGGGCCCTGTAACAAGAGGCCAAGAAATCTCGACCAAGAATTTTGTGGGTCGCTTATCTCCCCGCAAAATGTCCTCCATGGCTATGGCGATGCATGACATTCTTGTAAAATCTTTCGCTTCACCTTCTCCGGGTAACACATCTCTTATAATCGATCAACCTCTTTTAAACAAGAATGGGTCATCCCAGATGTAATATTTGGTTGTCGGGCCCTAGCTTTTTCTCCTCGCCGGTAATGACCTCGCTACAATTCCACAAGCCATAGTTCACACACGCATACCAAGGTGCTCGGGAGTGATGCCAATAACTCGCCTTCATCCGAAAATTTTCTCATATTCTTCCTCTTCTCGCTCAAGAGGTTCTCCACTCTCGACAAGGATCACCATCACATTGTCACAACCTTTCTCTTGTCTTTTATTTCTAAATTCAGCTCCTGCAATAACAATACCCACCGATCGCCTTAGCTCATTTCTTTCTTTGTCATCATTAGATAATTTAATTGGGTCAGACGATCAAGCAGTATAATAACATGGGGATCCCAAAATGTATGACCTAAATTTTTCTACAAGAAATACTATCGCCATCTCCTTTTCGCAGTGCAGTAATTTTCCCGAGCTTCATCAGCGTTTTGTCGGGCATAAGATATGACCTTGAACACTTTTTCAAATTTTCCGTCCCAATATAGTTCCCATCAAGAAAAATCACCGGCATCACACATGATTTCCACCGCTCCAACCGGGCTTTGCCGACGGGAGCTTCAACTAGTCTCGGATTTGATTTCTTCAAAAGAATTCCGCGCAGATTCATCAAAATAGAACTTAGTATCCTTTTCTAGCAATCATGATAATGGTCTAGCAATTTTTGAGAAATCTTCGATAAATCTTTTCAGAAAACTACATGTCCTACAAGAAACTTCTAATTCCTCGACCGTAATGTGGTAATAAATTTTTATAATTGAAACCTTTGTTAGCTACCTCACCGGTCGCTAAACCATGTGCCCTAAGACACCTTCAGAACCATAAAATGGCATTTTCCCAATTCAAAGCTAGATTCTTGTCTCGCACCTTGAAGTACCGTCCGTTATGTGTGCACCGGCTCAAAACCGGATCCATACACTGTAAAATCATCCATGAAGATCTCCATAACTCGCTAATCGTAAAATATGCACATCATGCATCTGAAGGTACTCAGAGCATTACACAAACCAAACAGCATTCTCCAAAAGCAAAAAAGTACCAAATGGACATGTAGTGGTTTTCCCCGATCCTCGTGTGCAATGGCAATTTGGTTATATCCAGGTATCCATCAAGAAAACAAAAGGAGGGTGTCTCCATGACCTATCCAAAGATCCGATCAATGAAAGTGTGGAAAATGATCCTTTCGGCTGGCAGTATTCGCTTCAGAGTCATACACACCCCATCCTGCGGCGCTTCAGAAGGAATAAGTTCATTCTTTCTTATCGATAACAAAGGAATCCACCTTTTGGGAACTACATGTACGGCTCACCCAAGAACTATCTCGACATAGCATATATAAACCCGCATTTAACCATTTCTTTAACTTCTTTTCTAACAACTTCTTTCATCATCAAGGTTTAAATTCTCCCGATGCTTTCAATGTAGTTTTCACGTTATCATTCAAATAATATTTGTACAAATGAGGGATTTATGCCCTTCTCAGACTTCAATTGACTAAGCAATGGTTTCCTTGTATTTTCTCGCACTTCCAAGAACTTCGTCTTCTCGCCACTAACGTAATGATATGATGGATCGGTTTTCTTTTCCGGTTCTAAAGAACTCATATTTCAAATGATCAAAGTAATTCTTTTTCAATGTTAACCCTTCGCACTAGCCTTTCTCACCAGTCTGCTCGCCGCATACTATCTTGACTGCTTTCATTTATGCTCGAGATTGTTTCTGTTAAACAAATTTTAAGATTTGCCAATCAAGACTCAAGATAATAAAATTCATCTCACTCTCATCGATAGAATGTTGAAGCATCACGAATCCAATCTCAACACTAAGAAGACTATTGTTTCCTGCCAACCATACAACCTTCTTCTGGTGATCTACATCGATGTTCCAAACTCCTATTAAGATTAAAGTGCACGCTTCATTCCCCACCCTCCTACTTGCCGGTCATTTTCGCACATCTATCATGCAGCCTCCACATACATGGCCTCATAGCAACAAAGGAACTCGTATCTTCCTCCACTTTCATGATAACAAAATCCAGGAAGATGAATTTCCCGACCTTGACAAAGCCATCTTCAAGAATACCTTACGGATTTACGCCATTGATCACATCGACCATTTGCAATGTAATTCTTTGTTGGGAGTAAGTTCCCCCGAACTAAGTCTTTTCTGGCGATAGCGGCATCAAATTATACTAGCACCAGAATCACATAAAGCCTTCTTGAATTCATATTTCCCTATGGAGGCAGGAATGGTGAAACTCCCAGGGTCCTTCATTTTTGTTGGGAGCTTTTCTTCGGATAAGCGCTGGTAGCGGAGTCAAATTCACTATCCCTCCTCAGTATCTTATTTTCTTGCTTTCGGTGTCTCATCCGGAGAATTTTTGCATAAATAGGCATTTAGTTTGATCACCTCTACCAAATAGGATGTGATTTCTATTTTCTTGAAAATATCAGGAAATCTAGAAAGCGCTCTTCCTTTTTTGTGAAGCCTGCAGGGAAATAGTACTTCTTGGTGTATAGGTACTCCTTCCTTAATTTACTGCTCATTACTTGTGAGTTGTTCGATTTGTGTGCTCTTCTCTCCTTCCTTTCCAGTCTCTTCTTGTTCTGCCTTAGTCTCTTCTTTCCTTTCTTTCCTTCTATTGTTGCTCACTTCTTTCCCACTTCTTAACTGAATTTCCATACAGTCTTTTGGATTCTTTTGAGTGTCACTAGGGAATGTACCCTTGCTACGATTTGGCATATTGGTAGGAATTTTCTACTTGTGTCTCCAAGGATTTTCAATGAGGCACTTGTGTTATTACGAAACGCGGTGTCGGACTTGAAGCCGAGTAAGACAGGTTTAATTCATGAGTGTATAAGTCTCTTGTTGTCCCCCGTAGTGCGACATTTATTGAATGGTTGAGTCCTCCTTTGACCACGATATTCATTTACGCCTTCACCCCCATGATCTTCTTCTTTGGAACCTTGATGGGCTGCATTAACCATGTTGAGGATTATGTCCATGCCTTGGGCCTTGTAATGCCTCTCCACATATAGAGAAATTCTCATGGTTCCTCGATCTTGGAATTTGTAATGTGTGGGCGGTAGGATTTGGCAAATGGTAATTTCTTGGTTCATTCACGTATAACCTCCTCGGCTTTCTAGAATCTTCTTACGATTTGGTATGACTACTTCTTCTCATCTGTTCTCTTTCATTTACTCTCTTCATGAGCAGTGTGCATTTTTATTTCTTGTTTGTCCATCCTATGCATTATGGCATCCAACTTTGCCTCCATGGATGTCATTTTTCTTAGCTCCATGACCCCTTTTCCTCTGCTATTACCCCTTGAAAACTCAGATGGAGCTTTCATATTGCATTTGGCCAAGTCTTCTATCAGATGTCTAGCCTCTTCAGCACTTTTTCTTTTGAATGCTCCACAGCATGAAGCATCGATAATGCCTTTAGATGTATCATTTAAGGCGTGATAC
The DNA here is from genome assembly GCA_016808115.1 of Tetrastigma voinierianum. Classification (NCBI taxonomy): domain Eukaryota; kingdom Viridiplantae; phylum Streptophyta; class Magnoliopsida; order Vitales; family Vitaceae; genus Tetrastigma; species Tetrastigma voinierianum. The sequence continues at coordinate 25,657 of JAEQBH010004969.1, forward strand.
AACTATATCCGTCACGGGTTTTTAAATCAATTCCATGCATAGGGCACCTCTTGACAACCTCTTGAATCTCTCCCGGACTATATATATGAATACCATCTTCCCACTTGTTGGAACAACATTATCTCTCTTCTTCTCTCTTAGGCAGGAGATGGGGGGAAAAGTCTGCCTTAGTATGCTTTATGACTCTTCCCAGTATCAGTGAACCATGGTAATGATTCATACCCAGTGGCTTATATCTCTTAAAGAGAATGGGAAGAGATGCGACTTTATAACCTGCGGCCTCCCACACCATCGACTTCAACATTGTATTTGCCATCTGAGAAATCTACCCGGGTGTTCATTTGAATCTGGTGAGGTGACAGGTGAAGCGATGTGCTACATTATTATCAAGGTCGGCTTTGGATTCGAAGTTATTTTCATCCACGGTAAATTTTATACGATTGCAATATTCTTCTGAATAATGAGCCTCGAAATCACCATTGTGTCGATAATAGAGCCTTACGAAAGAACGCTGTCCTCATTCCTACAATACTAGTCATGTCTGTCACCTGCCCATGGCTGCGTTTTACGCTCTTTGTCTTTCTTAAGCAGTGTTCTTTCCCGGTCGATGTATCATGACGAGATCGAGAATCTGTTTCCTACCATTAAAGTTTCACGAAAATCAAACTCACTCGATTAATAGGATTAGTCAAACTAAAAAATATATTTTCAACATGGCTTGTTAAAGATCAGTGGTTGGTGTAGCCACTACTTGAAAAGCTATTTTTATTCTTTTTCTATATAAAATGTCCAAATTAGCATTTCCATCTCTTGTCAGAATATTGATCTATTTAATTCTTTCAATCCCCGGCAACGGCGCCATAAAGCTTTTTTCTTTCCAATCCTGACAACGGCGTGTAAAGCTTGTTTTCTTCAATCCGCCAGCGGTGCCATAAAGCTTGTTTTCTTTCAATCCCCGTGACGCCATAAAACTTGTTTTCTTTCAATCCGGCATGACGCCGTAAGCTTGTTTGTCCTTTTATATAGACTAAAAACCCCTCGAATTCACATAGTTGTAAGAGCCTTACATTTCTCTTGCATCTATGTCACTTTGAATAATTGCTATAAAATATTTCTTTCAGAGAAGGTTCATGATTTAAAATAAGGGTTTAGTCTATGACACTACAAGTCCCACAGGTCCTTACAAGTAGTAAAATCTGAATGTAAGTCCAGGTATCATTCCCACAGAGATTGGTACGAATTAAAGATCAACTACCCCAACTACTAAACTTCCATGCTATTTGGACTAAAGACTCAAAATGGAAGTTGTATCTAGAAAAAATAAAGGTTCTAGACTATTAACTCTCTTGTTTTAAGCGAGCTAAAAACAAATTAAATGACTAAAATAAATCGTAACTAAAATCTGGGGATGAATCGGTTTCTGAAACAAAAACTATCGGTGAATTCTGATGAAATAGTCGATTCTACTAAAATACATTGCTGCTTGTTTTGTGGATGGATCTGGATTTGTCAAAGATTTCCTAAATTTTGGAATTGGATTTCTCCATGATACATTTGGTTGGATACCGCCTTCTCGAAGACAAGATCCGTCAGTTGCTTGCATTCCCGATCTTGTAAGATTTAGGTATTTTTAACTGCTACCGATACTTCGCGCCGGAATTTCTTGTTGTGACGAGACCGCACGCATTTCCTTCTTAGGATTTTCGCAAAGTTTCTACCACTTAAAAGATGGCTCAACCTTCAGATCTATTGGGTCGTTCTTTTCCCTTGATTAGATCTCAGCTAACACGGGGTTAAGAACTTTCCTTTAGATTAGGTGAACTCTACGATCATTTATATATTGTTAAATACTCCCCTCCCAACTTCAATTATGGCGAATGGGGATTTGTCAAAATGAGCAACTCAAAGCTTAGCCGATTCGTCAATGGTAGTCCTAGCATACCCAGGAAAGAATGCTCTCGGCTCGGGAATCTCCGTCTACGTAATCACGAGGAGGGCATCCACGGATGTCGAGCAGATACATTCCTCATTGGTATTCGGTCTTCTGGCTGGGAACTTATCAATTCAAAATGACACCAAATAAGTAATTAGAACCAAATAAGTTTTCCAAATTTATGCAGGAATGACTGTAACTAAATGTAAGTTAAATCCAGTGAACTGATTCGGGTCTTGCATTGCCCGAATTAAGAAATGGAATCTGGAGTCGCATCTGACCCGCGTAATTCTTGATAAAGCGAGAAGAAATTGAAATTCGAGAAATTTATGCAGATTTCATAAATTTTAAAATGGTAATTTTAAGAAAGAAAATAACATAAATAAAACTACATTTCCCACTCGTTTTACGCACGATTCGCGATTCAAATCGAAAAAAAGTACTAAAAATAAAATAAAAATAAAAATCTACTCTATTAGCCTGCTTGAGTTCCTCTCATTTCCCTTTTTCTTGATAGTGACGGAAGACTACTTTACTATTCTAAAAGCGTCTATTTATCTTTGTCAAAAGAAATTGAAATGAATCCCAAAAAATATCGAGGTGGAATCCTAAGCGGGCTGACTCGACGTCACATGTCGCTGACCTCAAGTTGATGTCGCGACATGAATTTCCCTTGATTACTCCAGTTCAGTCGCGACCTTGTTGCTTCTGTTGCGACCAGTTTTCTTGCAACTGCTTGGATCAATAGTCGCGACATCGTTTGTAGTCGCGACCTTGTTTGCTCAGTGTTTCTCCAGAGTTGATGTCGCGACCACAGTTTCATCTCGCGACATCATTGTCTTTCTCTTCTTAAACATAGTTGACGGCCAGTTTTAGGTTAGAGCCATCTTCCGTTTATAGGATGACTTCATGTTGTGACTTTGATTTCTTGGTCGCGATTGTGTTGGTGGTCTTCTGCCTTCACAGGTTTCAATTTGATGTCGCGACCTCAAGGTGATTTTGCGACCTCTTTTTCTACCCATTTCTTTTCTTCTGGTCGCAACCTCAGTTCTTTGTTGCAACTAATTTTTCTCCTTCCCACCTTTATTCCAGGTCGCGACCTCAAAGTGATGTCGCGACCTCCTTTTCTTCTGCTCAGCTCTTCTTCCGGTCGCGACCTTAGTGAGTGGTCACGACATTGTTTGTGGTCCTTGATTAATAAATGGTTGCAACTTCAGTCTTCCTATGAGGACTTCAATTCCCGTTTTTATGTCGCGACCTCAACTGTATGTCGCGACCTCAAATGGTGCCTTTCATTTAAAAACTAGTTGCAACTTCGTTCTCTTGCAAAGACCTCTTTTGTGGCTTCATTGACGGATCCACGTCGCGACATCAGAGTGACGTTGCGACCTCAGTTATATTAAAATGACGTCGCGACATCAGTGTGATGTCGCGACATGAAGATTCTTCTTTTGAATAATTCCTTTAGTCTCGACCACATTTCCTTTGTCGCAACCCCTTTCTTCAAGTCACGACTTCACTTGTTAAGGTCTTCTATTTCTTCCTCAAAGTTGATTTTGGTAATGTCGTGACTTGGAAATGGCCCGGCAATAAGCTTCACATCGCGACTCAGATTTTTAGTTGCGACTGTAGTGACAATTGTATTTGGTCTCTTAAGTTTTACTGAGATTTTATCATATGCTGTATTTTCCTGTAAAATTAAAGTTGAGTAAAATATCCACATTTCTGCATACAAATCAACATTTATCTTGTAATATGCTCAGAAAAATGGATTAAAAGTCAAATGAGTTTTTGGACTCATCAATGAACTCTCAGAGCTCCTTAGTTCTTTAATAATAGTCTAACATACCCACAAGTTAAATGTTCCGAACTCTTAGGAATCTCCATCTCTGTGTCACACAGAGGGTTTCCTTGAAATCAAAGCAGGAAACAATCATTTAGATGGTATTCGGTACTACCATTGGGAACAACTCAATTCACAAACAAAATCAATCAAATAAATTAAAATCCAAATTTCGGGAGGCCTTCAAGCTAGTAGGAAAAAGCGCAACTAACGACGAGTCCATTCAATGGAAGGTACGTAGCCTCGATACGAGAATCCTGATCAGCAATGGAGTATTGATCAAGAACATCCTTGTAACTATAATTCCACTTGGAAGAAGCGAATTCAAAAAATTATACGAGCTTTACATTGATTTAGGCAGTAGTGGAAAAGAGAATGAAAAAATTAAATCTAAGCTTCTACATTCGCTTGATTAGTGGTTCGAGATCAGAAAATAAAATAAAATAAAAGAAAAGTCTATTCTAAAATATACAGTGAGTCTTCTCCTCTCCCAGGACAATGGGTTTAAAGAAGCGAGCTGCTTGACTAAAACTATGTACGCTTATTTATAACTTTTAGAAATTGGGCCTGATTCCAAGGCTTCAGGTGGATTTCCCTAAAATAAATGGCCTAACTCTTTGTTTAGGTCGCGACCTGAGAATGGTGTTGCGACATGAAATCCTGGTCTGGTCTGTCAAGTCTGTCGTGACCTCAGGAAACTAGTCGCAATGTTCTTTCATTTTGTTCTTGCAATTGTTGAGCTGGGACTTGATGTTTTCTGTTGCGACGTGTTTCTTAAGTTGCATTTAATTAGTGGTCGCAACATGAATTCTTTATTATGACCATGTTAGTTGTCAGCACTGAGAACTCTGGTTGCGACCCCCTTTTCTTGTTTCCAGGAATTTGTGTCGCGACCTTAATTCGATGTCGCGACATCATTTATGTTGTCACCCTCTTTAATTCTTGGCCACAGCTTCTCTTTCAGGTTACGACATCATTTAGTTGTCTTGAGCCTTCAAGCAGGTCGCGACTCAAATTTTTTGGTCTGCTTGTTTTCTTATCACGACGTAGACATTAGGTTATGACCAAGTAGTTTCTTTAATAAGTGCAATTTCTGTCGCGACCTGGTATGTCATGACCATTCTTTCTTCTATCCGATCCTCGACCTCATTTCCCGATCTCTGACGGTTTCCATTCAATTTTCTATTTCTGGTCGTGACCTAACTGTTCTTCTCTTTGTTGAAATATATGTCTCGACCTCAATTTCATGTCACGACATCATTTCTGTTGCCAGCTATGTTGATGTTTGTTGCGACCACGTTTTTCTGACCCCTTAATAAATTATGTGTTGTGAGCTTAGTTCCATGTCGCGACTTAGCTGTCTTGCTTTCCACTACATTCTGTATCGCAACCTCAAAAGCATGTCGTGACACCATTTCTATCGTCAGCCACTAGTTCTTGGTCACCGCTCCCCTTTTTATGTTGCGACTTAAATTGTTTGTCTGTTCATTATCTTGTCGCGGCATGGGATTTAGGTCGCGACCCAATCGTTTCCTTTCAGTCCTGAAATCTATGTCATGACCTTAAAATCATGTCGCGACATCATTTCTTCCCATCTTGTCGCAACCTCATTTCTTAGTCACAACAGTTTCTTCTCAATTTAGCTTCTTTCATTGGTCATGACTTAAAAAATGTGTCGCAACTGAGTAGTGGCCCTTCTTACTTTGTTTTTGTCGCAGTGGCTCAAACTTAGTCACAACATGTTTTAACTGTTCTACTCATTTTTATGCCGTGACATGAATTCCTAGTCGTTACCTCGATTAGTGTCTTCAGCTTACATTTTTGTCGCATTTTTCTTTTGCTACCATCAATGTCTTCTTTCTGTGTCACGACCTCGAAACAGTGTCGCGACATGATGGTGGCTCTTCTTACCTATGCTCTTATCCTAGTTGCTTAAATGTAGTCATGACATGAATTCCTGGTCGCGACCTTGATTGGGTAATGAGAATCAAGAATCACTTTCCATTTTTATATATAAAAGAATGACATCAATAATTTGATTTCATTCTTAATGTTTGGATTAATTTAGGAATCTTACGTGGAAATGATTGTTTATTTCTATTTCAGTATTTGCTGGAATGAAAAAGAAAATAAATTGACAATTGTGAGTACCATAATCTTTAGACTTGGTCCTCGATGGGCCCAAGACCCGCTTGGCCCGCATTGTGAAACGGCCCAAGCTTACTTGTCGTATTAAGACCAAGCGGGATTATCCAGACGGGAAAGTCTTGAAGCACGTCTGAGAAAGCCAGGGTGTCTTCCCATGGACTAGCTTTAAGGCCAGTTTAGAGTTTAAATTACAGTGACCCATCTACCATATATGGGAAGTAGTTATGAATAAGTCTGTGAGAAGTGGAAATACACAAAAGGATATTTATTAGTGGATTTCCCGGCTTCCGTCCTTATTTCTTGGAAGATTAATCCTTAATAGGAAGGAAGGTTTTATCCTAACATTTAGTGAATTTTATTTCTAAAATTAAATTTTATTCCACACAAAACAAAGGAAGATTAACAAACCACGACTCATAAATGAAGATCTCCCGTAGAGATAGGAGCATTCAAAGCGTACTAGAACTCTTGCTCACTTCTTCTCCTTCTTTTGCTGACTTAATCATCGGAGAGGTGGCCGACACACTGCCCATAGATCACCTTTTTGTAGGTTTACGTTGTGCTGCTGATGCTCAGAGGTTCAGACGATCAAGGTCCTTACAATTAGCGCCGTCTGTGGGAAGCGAACAGAAAGTCTTGTTTACAGGCTGCAAGGGCTTGGCTCTAACAATTGTCTAGTAGCCCTTCATCACCTAAGCCTCTTCGATTCCCCCTTCCACATTTGATTCGTTCGAGGTGGTGTGATATCGGCATTCCAGATGAACCAATCCATTAGAAGATCGATTCCTCACATTGGTGTCGGGAAATGGAAAGGAAAGCGAGAGAACCATGAGACGGATGAAAGGTTGTAAGGTACGCGAGGCAGCTTGTAGTGGAAGAATAACCAGTTGTGGGCCTAGATAGAGAAAAGCCGCAATCTAGGAAAAGATGTTCAAGATAGTAGTCAAGCTGCGCATCTAATTGCCCATAATAAATGAAAGGAGCACATTGTCCTTGATGTTTGATGCACGATTAGTGCACCAGTGCTATTTGACCCCACATTTTATTACAGGTTTGAGCACTTTTTGTGTGCTAATCGGCGTAATTAACCCAATTTGCGCATTAGATTTATTATTCTGCGATCGCACATTTTGGCTAATTTTGCTAGTTTTGCAAGCTATTTATCGCGAAATTGTTGAGTCGATCCAAGCCTGAAGAATTCGAGTCAAACTTCGGCATTACCGTCGGAGACGGAAGGAAGACAGCGAAAATACAAAAAATGGGCGTATTAGAATAAATTGGGTGCCATTGTCTCTGCGCGCCTTGATCACCTCATGCCTTTGTTCACTACTCAGATCCATTTAATTGCACTTTTTTGGCGCTCACCGACATTTGTTGCAATTTTTGTTTCTTCCCATTTTATCCTTATAATAGCTTTTGGTTTTGGTTTTTTTTGTAACTTTCCTTGGCTCTGAGGATATATAAGCCTCAGTCAAACACTGTGACTTCTCCAGTCACTTCGCCAATAATTTTTTGGCGGAGCTTCGGCTCTCAGCAGATGCCTTCATTTTCTCTCCTTGTCTTTGGTACAACCACTTCTGGGCAGCCAAACACCCTCCAAGGATGTGACTCGAGGATGTGGCTAAAACCCTTCCTTGGAGTGGAAGGCTCTTTAGGCGGGGATCGAGAGGCACGGAGGTTTTTCCATGTTTAACGAGGTATTCTCTACCGTTTATGGATTCCAGTCAAAGCGTAGGCTTTAATCCGCCCGGATTGCTTTGAATGTCGGTATTTGATAAGCTTTTGGGTTCATTGGATGCTTATTGCTAGATCTATTTGACATCAGTTAGTTATCATCTATGGGTTATTAAAAGCCCCGGTTTAAGGATATTTTATTTTCTCAACTTGGTTTGATCCGGCCCGGTTCCTTTGTAAATGGCTAATTACTTGGTAAGATTTTAGGGTTCCATTATGTGCTTTATTGTTGAATCTGACACATCCATTAGTTATCATTTATTATTTACATTTGGAAAGTGGAGTCAAGGTGATGTTATTCTTGTCCGAGACCATAAATGGAGGAAAATACCAATTTTCCAAAGATAATTATTTAGGGTCAGTTTTACGAGTTCGCGAAGAGCGGTTTTGGATATGACTATAGGTCATCCTCCCCGTCACGAGGGAAATGACCTGGAGAACCTCTCGGTTGCCTAGGACCCCAACCCCCGAGTGACCTAACCTGACAAGGAATTCCTATTTTACAATTTTTTTGTTCTTATTGTATTTCAATCTGCAAATCACAGCTCCTATTTTATCAAACCATCAGAATTGAATTCACCATTTTTGGTCTTCACTGTAAATCATTTGTGAGAAGAAATCCCATCCCTGTGTTCGACCCTAGAACCACTATACTGCAGTAGCTTTGCTACGGTAGTAGGAGGAATTTAGGATATAAATATTGTTGATTAGGAACACCCTCTTGTGTACGAATTGGCTTCTTCGCGCCCATACGAACACTCGACCGGTTCTTGATCGGCAAATCATCCCTCTGGCTGGTCGGCTGTTTCCTCCGGGATTGTGTCGATGATGCAAAAGCACGCTGGGCCATCTTCCCTTTGGTTGCATGTACTTTTTACTCAAGTGGAAGATGTTGAGTTACAGGTCGTGTTCAGAAGGTGGGTTGCATAACACCATTTCGGCAATTGATAATTGCATTGGAGGTGGCAAGAATGGTCTCCACCTGTGATGATAGGCACATAGTTGGCCTGTTGCAGTGAGTTACATTATCGAAGTACAACAAAATCCCTTTGGATAGTAGAATTTGTCCGCGGATGAAACATGTCACCCTTGTCCCCTTTGGTATCTTGATGGATGCATCCGCGAGAGACAATAGTGGAGGTGGGCTTTGGATTCTCCTGACCAATTGCTTGCGCATTGAATAGGGGAGGAGATTCACTACTTTCGCACCTAGATTACAGCGAGTGCCTTTTCTAAGGAAGTGCCTCGATATTCGCAGAAATGGTTGAATGACCAGATCTTTATACTTCACTGGAGTCTTGCATTGGATGACAACACTGACTTGTTTAATAGTCGGGAAGGCCTTGTCAGCATTATTTACTTTCACTATACATAAGTCCTTCAAAAATTTTGCATAAGTGGGGACTTGTTTGATCATGTCAATCAGGGGGATGTTGACCTTTACTTGCCTCAACACTTCTAGCATTTTAGCATGATTAATAGCCTTCTTTTTAGCTTTTAGTGCTTGAGGAAAAGGTGGGGAATGCTATTTTTTGCGTTGCTTGATCCACCACCTCCTGCAGTTCGGTTTCTTGACTTCACGGCCCTTTTTTTACGCTGGGTCTTGTTGTTTGAGCTCTTTACCACTTCTCAATGTGATGATTGCCTTAACTTCATCCATCTTAGAACTTGGTTCCCTTTAGAGCTCACTTCATACTGAGTCCTCACGGGATTTGGTTATGTCGAGAGGGAATTTCCCTTTTCACACTTTTTGTTGCTAGTTGGAGCTGACCTTGATATTGAATATTGTAGGTTGTCATATTTTTGGGAAATTTCAGCTTGCAGGCTATCATGCTTTTGAGAAATTTCTGAGTGCAGGTTGCTCATTTTCTTATTGAGTGTGCTTTCCATCGAGTCAATTCTTTGATTGGCCTGGGCATTCATTGCCTTTTGTTCTTTCACCATAAAGTTGCCCACCACCTTGTTTCGAGTTCATAATAGCTTGTTGACTAGAGATGAAGATAGTGGTGGTTATTGGGTACAGTTGAGATGATCCATCTTCTTTCTTGTGCGATAGGAGGCACATAGGGAGGATGTTTTGGTTTCCAGAAGAGGTTTGGGTGGTTCCTCCAGTTGGGATTGTAGGTATTGCTGTATGGGGTTGTGGTTGGTGGCTTGTATTGACCCACTGCATTGGTTTGTTCAGCCACAAAGTCTCTTACTAAAGAGCACACGCCCAGGCGATACTCTCCTTGGTGCTCGAGTGGTAGCCGGTTGAAGCATGGTTAGTTAGGCATAGATGCCTCAGTCACTTCTCGTACCTTATGCTAATTCCTCATTTCAAGCTCTTCGACATCCTTGCCAAGGTGAACTGACTTTCTTTGTCTCCATGTCCTCTAAACAGTATGTACCTCCCTTTGATTTGAGTGGTGGCCTCGTCACATGTCTGTCTCTAGGATTTGGCTCGTCCCAAGCTTTGGAGGTTCAGCTACATAGTTAAGGAAGTCCATGGCTTCATCGGATTCTTACTCGGAAATCCCCTCGCGTAGTCTCGATAATTTCTTCATGGCGGAGGACATTCCATCATAGAGTGGTTGACCCGACATCCATGTATCAAGCCATGGTGTGGGCGTGCGCGATGGTTTTCCATATATCTCTCCCGACATTGGTAGAACTTCTCATTATCATGGGCTCTGATGTATAAATTTGCCTCTTCAAGCTGTTAGTCTGTGTGCCTTGAAGAACTTTTTCAAAAACTCTTCCTGAGTTACGCGATTAGATGGTTCTTGGCCTTAGAGAATTAGGCCCCAATTTTGGCTTTGTCTTTGAGGTTAAAGGGAAGGCCTTGACAAGCGAGATCCATATTGATTACCCTCCACAAAGTTGTGCAAACTTCCTCAAACTCCGGGATGTGTGTATGGATTCTCATTTTCCATACCATGGAGGTTAAGACAGGGGACACCCAGAATAAGGCTGGCTGACTTCATCTTATGAGTGATGCATGAGGCTGCACTCACCTTAATTGGGTGTATATAGTCACTCATTGACATGGGCATTGAGGTTTCTTGGTATCCCTGCGGCTTTGTTGCTCCTCGGGTGGAGCTCCATCGATTACTATGTAGACTAACTTCACACCCCTGTTCTTGAGAAGCCTTTGGTTCTCACAGCATGTCTGCCTGAGTGTTCTATCGATGTTGCATAAAGTCCTAGGAACACAACACAAAATAGAAAGAAACCAGAAACAAGGCTACCAAAAAGGGTTATAGTTGGTCAAAATTTAGAAATAAATAAAAGCCATTATGCCTGATATAAACATGCAAAATTTCCCTACAGTGGCGTAAATGGGAATAATGGTAAAATAAAAAAGGGATGAGAATTCACCAACACTTGTGATGTGGATCACGAGTTCAACAACTTCTCATTTACACTTCGGCACCATCCCCAGCAACATCGTCATTTGATTCGTGCTTTCTGATAGGTGCACGGAATCATGAAATTTGTATCCTAGAGTTACTATTCTTGTAGTAGAGCTCACGCTGCTTGATATAGTGGCCCTGGTCGAACTTCGAGATGGGTTTTCTTCATGCTAAATGAGTCACAGTTTATTGAAATTGGTGTTTCTACTTTGGATTTGGGGTTTTGGTAAAAACAAAACAGTGAGGTTGATGGCTGGTAAAACTGTAACTGTAGAGAAATAAAGTGTAAAAGAACTCCTTGAAGTTTCGAACCACTGGGCTTAGGGTTCTAAGGTAACTGTAATGTCCTCGGGTCCTTTTCCTCGTGTTGGGGAGGATGACCTATAGTAATTTCCCGAGTCGGATCTAGGTTTGGCTATAAAAACTGAATCTAAACTTTCCTTCTAGTATCTGACTTGTTTTATGACCCATTAATGTTTCTAAGTAGTTAGAACCATCCGTTGGATCTAACCTGCAGGAGCTAATAAATGGCAACTAATTGAGCATCAGTGGATATAGCAATAAGTATCCACTAAGCCTTGAAAGCTTGCCAGGTACTAACCACTCAGGGTACATCACAGGGATTAAAACCCACGTGTGAGATGAAGAAATATAAATGATAATAGATGCCTGCGTTGGTAACAGAGGGCAGTGTATTACCTCAAACCTTTAACCCAGTGGCCCTCCTCTTCAAGGATGAGGGAGGTTTAGCCAAGCATCCCTTGAGTTGTCATCCTCAAAGGGTGTTTGGCAGGTGAGAAAATACGAAGGGAGAGAAAGTGAAAGAAAGTTGCAGAGGCGGGAAAGCTGAAAGCTTTGACACAAATTGTGATGACTAACAACCCTATTACATGAGCTTGACTAAACATATAGTGCTCAGGTAAAGGGAAATTACATAAGCATGAAAGAATAGAGGTTACATTAAGGGCATTTTGGTAAAAAGCCATAAAAATCTGATCAGCGATGGCAGCATCTGAGACGGCTGCAAAATTGACGAGGTTGCGAAATTTATGACTTGCAAATTCTGTTGCTCTTCTCATTCACGCATTTTAAGCTCCAATTGCCTTTTGGTTGCACATCGGCCGAGTTCGACTCGGGTTCATCGTATTGAATCGACATGAAGAATATGGTGTAATTGGTATTCGAAACTACAAAAATATCCACAAAATATGATCAATAGTATAGCCAGGACCTCAACGTATCAATTAGGTTATTTAAGTTGATTAGTACACAAAAAGTTCTCAAAACCTGCAATAAACAAAGCTTAAAACAACACTATTTGGGCACTAATAAGATACATTCGAGTTGACCGAGGAGCGAGAAGCGACCCTTGCGCCGCTCTGGAAGCGAGGCGATTCACAGTCTTTGAACACCCATCACGAGACCTCGGCCCACCATCAACTTCATATTGGGAGGCTCAGTTGATGACCAATACCAATCTAAACGACAAAGAAGAATGCTGCGCGACCTCGGCTAGATCCGGATAAACCGTCTGGTACCGGGAGGCGGTCGCGGCGGTCGACGATTGGCGGCCCCATATCCGCACCATCTGCCGGCTTCAGGCCGAGGTCATAAATATAATTATGATGCACTTGTACTTACTTTGTGTATTAACAATTTTGATGTGCACAGAGTTCTTGTTGATCCTGGCAGCGCAGCCGATTTGTTGCATCTTATGGCCTTCCAACAGATGAAAGTCCCACTTGACCGTCTTAGTTTGGTTGGTAGAGTTTTGTCTGGGTTTAACGGGGCCACCACATTGACGGTGGGCGATATTGTTCTTTCTGTCAAGGCAGGGCCGGTAACAAAACAAGTATTGTTTTCAGTGGTTAAGGACCTGGGACCATACAATGCTATCGTGGGTCGGGCCTGGTTACATGCTATGAAAGCAATCCCCTCAACCTCTCACCAAACTATCAGTTATTTGACCGCATCCGGACAGGTTGACCTCCAGGGTATCCAATTAGCTGCTCGTTAGTGTTACCAGCTATCAGTGCAGGAGCGTGAAAAAGATGAAACCTCAAGCGACTCTTCTGAATTCAGCCCTCGAATAGCAATCACGGATCCTTTGCTCGGCGCGTATGGAAGGCCGAGGGGAATAGTTGGCAGTAGATCCTTTAGAGTCCATACTCATTAGCGGGCCCGATAAGTACACCTACGTTAGTTCCCTCTTGACAAAAGAGGAGAGGGCGCAATTATAGCAAATACTACATGCTCATGCCAACGTATTCGCTTGGACCCATTCGGATATGGCTTGAGGAATCAGTCTTATCGTGCTTCTCCTATGAGTTAAATGTTGTCTCATCTGCCGATTTCTCGAGCCCCGAAAAGTAGAGGCGCTCCCTTAGAGCCAGCCACCAAATCATCTTAGTAGAAGTGGATAATCTTCGAAAGTTGGGTTTATCGATCGAATGCGGAATGGCTTGACATCGTGGTGGTTCTAGAAGAGGCCCGAATGGAGTATGCATAGATTATCACAGACAATGGCCCAGCGTGTCTAAAGGCAGTATTCTTTACCCGACATAGATCGGATCATTGGCGCATCAATGAGAGGGCATGGCATATTTATCCTTCCTCGATGCATTTTCAAGGTATCATCAGATCCCCATGCACCAGCCTGATGCAGAGAAAACATCTTTTATCACCCCCCCCCACGGGCTCTTTTGTTACAATGTAATGCCATTCGGGTTAAAGAATGTCGGAGCCACCTATCAGAGACAAGTAACTAAGATGTTTCGGCCGCTGCTCGGAAAAACTATGGAAGTGTATATCGCTTATATGTTAGTGAAATCCAAGGAATGCTCGGATCACACTACGCATCTGCAATAAGCATTTGAGCTCCTTAGAGCATATGGCATGAAACTCAACCCTACAAAGTGTGCATTCGGGGTTAGTGCAGGCCGATCTTGGGATTCATGATGACTCAGAGAGGAATAGAGGCCAACCCCGCTCAGCTTCAAGCTATATTAGAGATCTCCGATCCCCAGCTCACAGAAAGGGGGATCTGACACGGTCGGCCCAGTGAGGCAGCTGTGCTGGGGCGGAGTTTATTTCACAGTCCACGGGCCGTATAGCCCCTTTTTAAAGCCTCGAGGAAGCCCGGCCCGGGCGGATGGAATGAAGAGTGCGATCGGGCTTTCACCCATCAAACGATGCCCAGCAGGCCACGATTCTTACTAGTCCGGACACTGATGAGACACTTTTTGTATATTTGGCTGTCTCAGAGGTAGCAGTAAGTGCCACCCTATTCAAAGAAAACAACGACATAAGTCAGAAGCCAGTGTTCTACGTCAGAAAATTCCTAGCCGACGCTGAGACCGGTATAGTCACCTTGAGCAAGCAGCCTTAGCCCTCCGAATAGCGGCTAGAAGCTCATACATGTTCAGGCACATCTGTTGTGGTACTAACCGACCTTCCTCTCCTGAGCACACTCCATAAGCTACTTCTTGGGTAGAATGGCTCGTTGGGCGATCGAACTAAGTGAGTACAACATCCAGTACAAACTAAGGCTATAAAATAAAGAAGAGCGAGGTGTTAAGCGAACCATATTTAGGCTCCGATCTAAAACACACACCGAGAACTTCGAATTAGTGGACACTTAATGTAGACGAGCCAGGGGCAAGCGGAGCGGGGTGGTGCGGTTGAAATCACCAACCGGGGAAAAAACCGAGCAAGCAATTCGGTTAGGCTTCAAAGCCTCTAATAATGAATCAGAATATGAAGCCCTCTTATCTGGAATTAAACTAGTTCTTGCGCCAGTATCTGACAAACTCCCGATTCGAGTGACTCCCGAGTTGAGCCGTCAGGCGAGTCAACGAAGGGCAAAGATCTGAGACCCAGAATGGCAAAATATGTCTCCGGGTCAAAACAAGCGGCAGGCGATTTTGATATGGAAAGCTTGGAACATGTACCACAGGGACTCTGATGATAAGGCGGATGCAGCAGGCTGCGATGCCGCCTCTCGCCAATATTTGAAACATATTCTTGCCCGTCTTGCAGAGGCGTTATCCTCTATCTCTCACCCCCAGTGAGCGAATTAGAGGATATCCTCCCCTCTGGATGGACCCATGTATGCTACATCGAAGCAGGGAGCTCACGAGTGAAGGATAGGGCTTATGAGTGTAAGTCTAGTCTGACGATTTTCCTTGATCGATGGTCATTTGTTCAAAAGATCCTTGGGCGGTCTGTATCTGAAATGTTTGACTCTCGAATAGAGCCATTATGTGTTGGCCGAATTGCATAAGGGGATATGTGGAAACCATCAAAGCATAAAACTTTGTAGCTGCAGACTCGCTCGAAGTCTTGATGGCCCAGACCATGGCCGTGACGCCAATCATCTTTAAAATGTGGCCAGATTTATGACGACTAACTCCCATCCACAGGGAAATCACCAGTGCAAGATCTGATCTCCATCTCAAGCCCTTGGCCCTTTGCCCGATGGGAATTGATATAGTCGGTAGTTGCCGCCCGACTCGAGGAAGAAATTGTATTTATGGCAGTAACTATTTAAGTAAATGGGTAGAAGTCGAGGCCTTCTCATCGATCAAGGACAGGGATGTTACTCAGTTCATCTGGAAAAATATTGTTTGTCGTTTCGGCATCCCCATATCAATTGTATCGATACTTATTTGATTCGATGGCCAAGACTATCGAAACCACGCGAATTGAAAATAAAAAAAGCGTACTCCACCCCTAGTATCCACGGAAGCGGTGTGCGCAAGCCTTTAACAAAACCCTATTGACTGCCCTGAAAAAATGATTGGATTCGGCTAAAGGTAAATGGGTTGATAAACTCCCCAGGGTGCTTTGGGCTTATAGAACTACCGTTATATCCCCCTTTGCGATTACTTATGGGATGGAAGCTATAATCCGTACTGAAATTGGCATGCCTACCATCCCGGATGATGCATGGCGGGGAAAATCTGAGAGAGTTGGTAATCAAAAGACCTGAACATAAGTCGATGAAGCTGCGAGTCGGTGGCAGCAATCCGCATAAGCGTCCTACGACGTCGCAGCGGAATTCTTCTGAATGGGTGAAACCTCGGACGTTCCAACCGGGAGACTTAGTTCTAAGAAAGGTATTCAAAAATACAGCTGACCCTAAAGCCAGAAATTTCTAACCCAACTGGGAGGGACCATATCTCGTAACACGAGCCGGCGAATCCGGATCTTACGCTTTAGACAAGCCAGCGGAACCTATTACTAGAATGTGGAATGTCCTTGTGCATCTTAAAGGTATTATCAATAAGGGCGTTTAATATGTACACATATTTTGCCCTTTTTCTCATCGTCCGGGGTGACTTAAAAGCCGGATGGAGTGGTAATGACTTCCATTAGGCTAGTATGAATCTTGTCCCCAGCCCGATCGGCTGGCTTGGGATGGCGCGATACCGTGACTGTCCGGCCCAGTATAGATAACATCTAACTAGTCAACTTAAAAGCCCGGATGACGCTGTAAATGACCTGTTCGGCCCAGTACAGATAACATCTAACTGGTCAACTTAAAAGCCCGGATGGCGCAGTAAATGACTTGTCTGGCCCAGAATGGATAACATCTAATTGGTCAACTTAAAAGCTCGGATGGCACGATCGTGACTATCTAATGATATAGATAACGTCTAACTGAACAACGCTCAGCTCGGATAGCGCCGTACGATTGGTAGCTATCATTGAACCTAGTTGTACCCGTGTAATTCGGCTAAACAAGAAGAAGCGCTATTTCATTTCACCACCAAGTTCGAACACGCTGCAAATCAAAATTAAGAGGTATTGAATGTCGAATACGTAGATAAAAGGCTCGTCGGCGGCGTAGGTTTAAACCTTAGTCATGCAACTGCTGGCGTCGGATTAGCGATCCGTTACGGCGAGGCTCGGTGGCATGCTGTCCCATCAGGCTAAAGGACGGCTCAAAGCGGAGGTTCCTCCCACCCAATAGTAGGAGCAGGCGGTCGGAGGGAGAAGCACTTAGGGGCATCGGGGTTGGCAAAAAAACTAGGCGGTGCGAGGCTCTTCTTGCCTCGAGCTTCATGATTAGAGACAATCGCTAAATCTGATTGGCCGACGTATCTCATATACGCCTTCTGACGAGCCTCGCCCTTTGATAGCGAAACTGCCCGGAATAGAGTCCTTTCGGACTCGCCTTGATCCCGACACCTTCTACGAAGTAGTCAAGGCACGCTGGGCGGGTCGGCTTCCGGATTCCATGTGCCCGAAGCCTTACGCTCGTCGACCCTCCCGAAGCGTCTGCCGCGCGGCTTCATGTCGGGCGACATCCCTCTCTGCCTCGGCTGGCGCCTTATCATGCGGCTTCTTTGCCTCCTTCCTAGTGTCGGGCATTCAGATTGAGCCTCCTTCATAGGGCGTCGGGCTCTCTGGTAGGAAAGCCCGAGCGTCTGACGAAGCTTCTGTGTCCCTCAAGCGGAGTTGGATTTCATGATGCTGGAGAGTCGTATTCCGGATGGCAGTGATTGCCTGCAAAGAAGCATATTAGGAATACGGCAGGATATGACGTCAACACTTTTTATGAGTACTACTACTTTACCAGCTCAGTCGATTGAACGTAATTCCGGTTGCGAATTTGCATCCTGTCCTCGACTATTTGCTAAAGATCCTCTTTTCAAACCTTTTTGTAGCGCGCGCGTGTCACTCTTCTCTGTGAACATGACAGAATATTATTGGATTCGGTCCTTGTGAGAGCGGTTACAAGAATCCACAGCGTTCTTGGGTACAAGTCATCCAGATGACCAGCTACAGATTCGCCCCGATTAAAAGGCTTCCAATGATGGAGGATATGCTTGATGTCTTCGGGCAGGGCCTTGCAGTCACTTCCTCCATCGGGGCCGGGTTATGAAGGGGGAGATAGAATTCATCTCAATATCCAGATCGCGATGTGGCTTCTTACGCCCGACTCGTGCAACTGGATCACATGCGATCTTTGGTGGGATCGAGTGACCTCCCTCCAGCTCCCCAGGCGACACCGGACCCCGATTGTTCCTTGACCACAGCATCTCGAGGTAGCACGGAATAATGATGCTTCCATCCCAGAGCCCCATCCTTGGAGGAATTGATTCGATCCTTACCTTGATCGGCCTCTGCTCGACACTCTCCACCGCTTAGTTTCTTGGCGCGCAAATTATCGGCCGAGTCATCTCTTCTTCCTCTCTTGGCACCCAGCTAGGGCAGTTAGATTCGGGGCCGAACTGAGAATAAAATCATTCACTTGGGTACAGGAGCGTTCCGTCCTTTGGGATGTCCCTCAACCACACGCCGGTGCAGGCGGGCGGGTCCCCTTTTGATGCAGGCTTTCGGGCGGTAACCCTTTCACCTCGGCTAGGCGCGCATTGGCGAGCCAAAGCCCCGGCCCCAGTGGGACGGATGATCGATAGAGGTCGGGACACTAGTTCGACTCGATGTTTTAACATCGGGAACCTGGATAGACCCACTACTTGCGGTTAAATTTAGTAGGTCAGTAGTGACAAAATGTTCCTCGTCCACAATCTCACGAAGAAGCGATAGGCGTGGGATAATCGAAGAACATGAGGCGGGTGGCGTCTCACATCGGCTAGATTCTTCGGAGTGAGAAGAACCTCGTAATGACGCTTCTGTTCAGAAATCTCCAATAGCTGGCGAATTTTCTCAAGGCTTGCCTTTTCTACCCAGTGTACTAACCTACCCATCCGGTTTTTCCCTGCACCAATAATCCATAGTCAAGCATGCATAAAAAGTCATACGTGTGCACACACATCGTTAAACTATTTGCCCCACAGACTTGGAAGACTATGACCCGATTGAGCGTCAAATGGAAGCCTAGAGGCACGGGTCTCATCCCAAGGCCCTTGACGGGTATCACACCGCCGCCTCCATTTTAGGTGGTCGAAGTCCATTGACAAATTATAGTCGGGGCTCTAAGTAGGCATGGACATCAGGCCACCTGCGCTACCCTCAAGAAATAAGCGAAACAAATCTTAACTAGCGAAAGGTCAAGTTGGTACAAGAGGTTCAGTACACTGCATCCGGTTAGAATTCGAATGGTGTTGGGATGGATAAGGTCGGCAACGCCCTGGTGAAATGCAGAAATTGCTTAACAATGGCAGACGAGAAAGCCCGGTTGCAAGGTGCTCCTTAGTAAAAAACACGGCGTTGTGTTCTCCACCCAGAGTAGGTCATAGAGCTCCTTCATGTCCAGGTTTGAGAATTCGATGTTAGCGGGGGACATCGCGGTAGGCCATAATTCCTCCATCATAAGGGATGGGGTGAATCTTTACTTCTGAAGGCATCCTGGTAGAGTCTTCTCTCGTGACCGCTGACGGTGGAAGTCGCTGTGACCTCTTGCCATTACGAAGCGAGACCAAAGGAGGCGAGAGAAAGCAAAAGTCATTTAACTCGAATACCAAACATGTAAGAAGGTAAAGTCATCAAGCCTGAGTAAGGGTCACTCGGACCCAAAAGTTCTAAATATACCATCTCCCCAGAACTTCCTACGGCCGGAAACTGGCCACTAACTAAGAGTCAACACAAGAGGAAAATGAGGTTTACCTGTAAAATGAAATATGAACACAAACGTCTGGAAAGCTGGTTCGTGAAAAAATGTAGAATCGCACCAACGTACCCACAGAGAAACTGGACCTAAAAGAAAGCTAGTAAACACAAATATAATAGGAATGGGAGAAGGCTGCTTCGATGATGGCTCACATATACCCAGCCTAGGCCACGTAGACGCATTAAATGCCACGCTAACTCATCACATCCCTGAGACCAGGTTTGATTAAAGCGGCAGTGCTGATAGGGCATAGTAAACAAACGCGGCCAAACTCGTGGGCCCTTGTATCATCTTAAACGGACACGGGCCAGCTGTGTCATCTCGAGCTCGGCCCATTTAGTTAAAGCATGTCAAAGACCATAGCCTTTGGCCATGAGGGTCAATCATTGTCACTAGCCAACAAATGAGGAAGGCATGGAGACAGTATATTCAAGTATGCAAAAATTTCAAGAAATATAAATTCAATAATCACGCCAAAAGACGTTCATAATTACACGACATCGATTTCGTACTATAACTACATGACCCATTCGAATCAAATACTTAACTCAAATAAAAGCGATTATGGGCGCGTAGGTCGAAATAAAGGAAAAAAGCATAAGGTAAAGAAGAAAGGCCCTATGGAAGTGGAAAGGAACGCGTAAGAGGGGGTGTCCTTGGATGCAGAGGATTCCATTCGAGTTTTAGAACCACCCAAAGTCCAACTAGGACAAGGAAATTCATTTTCGACTCCACTCAATCCTTGCAATTTTTGATCTAGTTCATGCATAGAAATCATGTTTGAACTGTCTGTCATAACCATCCTTCATTCAACGACCCTCCGCGTCTGACTCCCAGCAACGCCTAACCAACCTTCTCCGCTAAAGGACCAGGGATAGCCAGTGGCACAAAGGAATTCGCCACCCTCAAACCTTTTATAGTGGCCTCAACGGTATCCCAAGAGACCATATCAAATGCGAATCCAAAAAGTTAGAAAACTCATGTTAGAACATACCAACATTGATTGTCCGCTGATTCCATGCTGACTTGATCAATGCGTTTTCTTTTTCCGTGGGGCGGTCGCCTTCCACTAGCGGGAAAAAGGGGCATTGTGAATGCCCAGGTGGGCTTAGGCCCAACTACTCCCACTAGCAGGCCCCGACCAACTAAGGACCACGGGAGGATGGCCCAATCTATGGGCCCAACCGTTTTCCTTTATCAGTCAGATCCAAACATACATCACCATCCAGGAAGAATATATACCTCTTAAACCTTTGTCCCTCATAATTTGGATAACCTCTTTAAAAAGCATCAGGATGACCTCTACGGCGGGCAGACAAGTATAAGCCACGCTCATAACCGCCCTGAGGGTGGTCAAACATTTCTTGAAGCAGAAAGTGTGGACGACTAGGCTATCTAAAAGGAAAGAGCAAGTCTGCTTGCCTGAGAAAAGCGCCACCTTCCTTCCCGTCTCGAAATGAAATCTTCTACTTTCCATGGAAAGCGGATTGCCTTCCTTCGAGATAAAAAGGAGGAATGAACGGAAAAAAAAAAAAAAAAAAAGAGGTAGGTGATTCCATACTGAAAAAAAGAGCTTTTTCACTATTGTGGAGGAGGAATCTAATCTTAAGACGGAGAGGGGCGAGCCAATTCACTCGCTTTGTTTGTTTTAAGGTGAATTTGCTAGCGGTTCATGCCTAAACTAGCTTAGTGACTTTAAAGTCGAGACCACATTATTGAAAATGTTTAAATTGGGAGGAGCTTAGGCTTCTTGTTTTCTCTATTTTTTCCCTTACATTTTCCCTCAAATTTTATGAGATCTGAATATAGCCTTAAGAAAAATGTATGGAGGGAGTTTAAGAAAAATGCATTTCTCATTAGTTCTCTTATGTCAACTTTTCTATGGATAACCAAATAAAATAAGTTTCTATAATTTTGCTTTTATCTTCTCCTTTTCCTTTCTATTTCTACCTTCATGCTTTCCAAGAATTCATACATGGCCTAACAAAACAAAATAAAAAAATAGAAGTCCACAAAAAAAAAAAAAAAAAAAAAATCAAAGGTGTATTCATGAATCTTTTCAAAGTCTGCACCTAAGAAAATTTTCGAAATAAGTCGAACAACATCAAAGAACTTTTTTCGAAAGTGTATGTATTCATGAATATTTTCGAGTTTTACACCTTAGAAAACATGTGAAAGGGCCAAACTGCTTTAAATAATTTTTTTCAAATGTGTATTCATGAATATTTTTAAAATTTGCACTTAAGAAAAATTTCAAAACTAACAGAACAGCTTCAAAGATTTTTTTCTAAGGTGGTGTATTCATGAATTTTTTCAAAATCTACACTTAAGAAAATTTTCGAAACAAACATAACAACTTCAAAGAATTTTTTGGAAGGTATATTCATGAATATTTTCAAAATCCACACCTAAGAAAATTTTTGAAACATACCGAACAACTTAAAAAAAAAATTTTCGAAGGTGTATTTAAGAATATTTTCAAGTTCTACACCTCAGAAAATATTCAAAATGGTCAAACGGCTTCAAAAGAATTTTTTCGAAGGTGTACTCAAGATTATCTTTGTAATATACACCACAAAAAACATTCGAAATTACCGAACAACATCAAAGAATTTTCCGAGAGTGCATTCAATATGATTCTTTGAAAAAAATATGCACTCAAGAAAGTTTTGAAATGGTATCAAAGAAAGTTTCAATTTTTGGCATCAAAGAAAGATTGGAAATTTCATCCAAAGAAGTTTTCTTCAAGAAAGTTCATAATCAAAAGTTATAGAGTTACATTATCAATAAAATCAAGAAAGTCAAGAAAGCTACGACCTTTTCAATGGAGCACATACTAGTAGCAATACAAAGAGAGTTGACGCAATTGCCGATGATTCGAAAAGTGAGGGGTCTTCGATGACACAAACAACATCGGTGACATGAATAGATCTGATGAAAGGAACAACATGATCTTCGATGGTGGGATCCGCATCGACAAAGTGAATAATAGAGGACAACTTCGACGATGACAATAGCGCCGATGCCAACAATGGTGGCCGAGAAGTAAGGCATTTCTCGCCTCGACGTTGGGGAGGTGTCATCCTTAGCAACGCCACAATGGCAATAACAACGAAGGTGGTGGAGGGCGTTGTCACATCGACTATGGCAACTTGGTGGTGACGGTTACGAAGAGATAAAGAAGATTAAGGGAAAGGAGAAAAGATTTCCTTCTTCTAAAACAAAAGGGATTCTTTTCCTTTCTCCAAATCAAAAGGGTTATTTTTGGAAAGTGAAAATAAATTTCATTAGGAAGGAAAAATGATCTCGTTGCTTCGAGAAGAAGTCAGATGATTATTCTTCGGAGGTAAATATCACGGTGGAGGAAGAATAAAGTTAGAGTTTTAAACTGATGACGATTTCCGAACTTTTTCTTATGGAACCCATACAAGCTGCTCATTCGCTGCTCAAACTCCACACATCATAGGCCGAAAGCTGAATTTTGGGTTTCATGATTTGAAATACGCCTCGAAGAAGATTGTTTAGGGCTTGAATACATACAATATGGCTCTTAACCCCACTACAAGAAATTATCAGATTAGCTACGGAAATTAGCTAAGGAAATAATCCCTAGCTAATTTGAGAGGGATTAGCGACAGAATAGCAAGAGATTTTTGATTATGAAATTAATGACATTTTGCGACTGATTTAGGATTTTGATTAGAGACTTTAAATTCGCTACTGACAAAGTCTCTAGCTAATATTGTCGTTGATTTCATGCAAAGATCAAGAAATTTAGCATCCTTTAGAGACGATTTCTAGCTAATTAGCTAGAGAACAAACTACGCTAAATCATGATCTCGGAAATATTTTTAAAATTTTATATGTATAGCTAGATTTTTCCTAGTTATTAATAGTTAGGAAAATCCGTCGCTAATATTGCCCTTAAATTGTTGTTTCACAAAATGCATACATTTAGCTAGGGATTTTTCCCTAACTATTTAGCTAGGGATAGCGTCTGTCATTAAGTCTATACCGAAATATTTTTTTGTTTTGATTTATGTATTTGTAGTTGGGATTAGTCTCAGCAAATGTTAGGAAAAATTCACGCTTACTGGGTGCCCTTAAATTGTTATTATTTTCACAAAATATATGCATTTAGCTAGGATTTTTCCTGCCTATTTAAATTTAGGATTGTTTCCACTGTTAAGTCTATACCGAATTATTTTTTGTTTTGTTTTATATATTTTAGTATTGTGTGGGACCAAATACGTCGCTTATCAAAAGCCCTTAAATCGCTATTATGCATGCATTTAGCTAGATTTTTCCCTACCCATTTAGCTGTGATCGTGTCCATCGTTAAGTCGATACCGACTATTTTTGTTTTGTTCTTATATATTTAGCTAGGATCGTCCTTAGCTTAAATGTTATGACCAAACTGCCGCTATTTATGCCCATGCATTTAGTTGTGGATTTTTCCCTAGCTATTTAGCTGTGTGGATAGTGTCTCTGTCGCTAAGTCTATAGCTTAATAATTTTTGCTTTGTTTTATATATTTAGCTAGGAATCGTCCATATTAAACAGCTAGAAAATATCCGGTCGCTATCGGGTGCCCTTAAATTTGTATTTCACAAAAATGTACGCATTTAGCTAGTGGGATTTTTCCTTAGCTAAATAGCTAGGGACAACTGTTGCTATTCTTACCCTCAAAATTCTTCTCATTTAGGAAATTATGTATTTATTAGGGATACGTCCCACTATTTAGCTGTGGGATACTTCCACTGCTAAGGCTTTTCCAAATACTTATATTTTACTCTTTGTATTTTTAGCTAGTGGATTTTTCCTAGCTAAAATAGCTAGGAATAATCCGTCACTATAATTTAATCTCAAATTATTTTTTTCAAATTTATCGATGAAGAAGAGATAATTCCCTAAATTTATTTAGCTAGGATGGTATCCGCTGCTAAGTATGGCTGAAATTTTTTTTTTTTTTGGCTCTATATGTCTAGCAAGGGATTGTGTCCGGCCGTTAGTTCTAAACATAAACGACATCAAGCTTCCTTCTACTATACTTGTGGTGCTTCTTACGCTTAATCTTCTCTCTTCTCTCACCCGTCTCACCAAAAAACAAAGAAACCATTCCCTCTCCCTCACCCGCTCGTAATTCCACTAGGGCTTTGTTCCCTTCTTCACTGCTCGCCTCTTACTCCGCTTCCAATTACTCGCACACCTTGTCTCGTAACACAACGTCATTACAACGCCATTTCCTAAGCACCAAACCAAACAAACAACATCTCTCTCTCTCTCTCTCTCTCTCTCTCTCTCTCTCTCTCCTTTCTTTACCACTACCAAAACCCTCAATTTCTAACTCTTCTTGTTACCAGGTAAGATTCTCACTTCTCTTCTCCTTCAAAATACTACTTACATATCTCTCTCTCTCTCAATTTGATTTCCACTGGCGGAGTTTGGTTTATAAAGATTATTGGGGCTTTTTTTTTTTCATTTTCCCTCAATTTTTCTTCTTCTTTCGTCTGTTTTCACATCACTTATATGATTTTGACTCTCTGGAATCAACACAATCAAGAGACATTGCCAAATTACTTACTTTTGGCTTATTGTTTCCTTTTCCATTTGAACACTGCAATTTACGATTTGGATAGTGTACCTCTCTGTCTCTCTCTCTCTACGTGTTCCTTTGCTTGTTTTCATTTTAATTTCATGAGAAATGGTAATGAGCTTTGCAATTTAACCCAGTTGTTTTTTAATGGTGCTTGTCGAAGTTCTTTATGTGTTTATGATAAACAGTAGTGTGAACTTCGTCTTTTAATGATGAATTTTTAGAGTTTTATGGATTTCAAATAAAACCATACTCTCAGCCATGCTTTAAAAATCTATAATATTGGCAGAATCAAAGCACACTTGATGGAGGAAATGGGGTGAAGACTAAGAACCCAAGTCATACTATACATTACTCTGTAAAGGTGGAACAAACATAGTACGTAAATTCAATGTGTTTTATTAGATACCATGCATTCTCAAGCACACTGTTTAGTAGAAGAATGCAATTAAGACTAAGCACACATTTAGTCCACGAGCTTATCTTAATTGGTTAGAACGTCAACATTTAAAAAAGACCGAATATGAGAAGTGAAGATATTTCAATTTAGATAATTTATTACATTATATTAAAAAGTGATTCATTTAAAAAAAAAAAAAAAAGTAAGCACACACTTCTTAATTACATTATTATTATTATTATTATTATTATTATTATTATTATTATTATTATTATTATTATTATTATTATTATTATTATTATTATTTTGAAAGAGTTATTATTATTATCAGAGTTTCATTTTTTCTTCAAATTCGACGAGCCGTCACTATTTCTCTCTTACCCTAGCTTCATTAGCGAGGTTAAATTACGTAAACAAATAAGAAGGTTTCCTGACGTAGGTGAAAGACATCGCATTCCTCGATGCCTTAATTAAAATCTTGTTTCGAAGAGAATTAAACTCGCATAATCGCATGCATCACTCCAATCAAAATACGTTGTTAAGTGAATTAGGTCACATCTAGTGATTTCAAGTCCTAGTTGACCAATTGGTCCACGTAAGTCGATTTCACACTGCGAAATTTGATGCCAACGTAGGCGACACATCTAAGCCGTCAAATTTTTTATCCAACTACCGTACGTATAAGGTATTATCATTGATCAAGAATTGGCGGAACTCCGCGGCCGAGATTACGCAGATTTTCTAAGATAGACTACGATAATGAATTATATCCTCTTTCGCAGCTCATCGTGGTTTCTGGAGGGTTTTCTCCTTCTGGCGATCCGCATTTCCCTTCGCATTCTCTCTAGTTTTCCGTGCTTCCAAAACACCGAGCTACCGCTCTTTATAAGTTAGCATCCCGCTCATTTTCCCTGCTTTTAGTTTGGCCTGCGGCTCTAGCCGTGGTTCTGTGATCGTGTTCTCGAGGGTTTCGCAAGTATCAGATCTTCACTAATGGTACCCTGTGACCCAACCCAGCGAGCGGATTCCGCTCCAAACCCGAAAGCTGAGGAGGTCGGGCCAGTTGGAAATCACTGAGCGCCGTGGAATGGTAATTCTGATATTAGGCCAACAGACACTCGGTCGTAAGGTTTGATTGCTCGCTGTGGCTCGCTCTCTGGGAAAAAATGTGGCTGAAGAAAACACCTTGTCGACGCGATGGAAAATAAAATTTTTAATGTCAAACTCTCTCCTATCCATTTTACTAAACGCCCTTCTATCACGAGAATTTGGGGTTTGATTTATTTATTTATTTGTTACTGGAGATTGAGCTGAGGAAAGGTTGGCATTAATTTTCTATGGTTAATCTTTGTATTGCATCAGGAAATAACATTTTAAGAAAACCGAGCTTCTTGTCTTCTTGTTTTGTTCGGGTTTGTTTGATTTTCTTGGAATCCAAATAGATGTAGTGCTCATTTTGTTGATTAGAAAATTTGGAAAACGATTAGAGAATTTTAATGTAATCTATACCAATCGCTAACAGAGTTATCCGGCCAAGCTCTGGGCCGACTTTGCTCAATAAACAAACCATAGAAGGCATGAGATTCAAATTTTATTTACTCTCATCCTCCAATTCGTTCCCGAGGAAATAGCTGCAAAGAAGAAAATAGAAATACCACTCGAGACTTGACCCACCTAGGGCTAATTTTGCCTTAATATGTTAGTTTCGGGAGTGAATATAAAAGGAAAATTATTTAATTTTTCTTTATTTCTTTCTCGCTTGTTTTCAGAACTAAAATCAGGAAGGAAAATCAGAGGAAAGTAATCTACTCGAAATGCATCAAAGAATTTGTGCTTAAATATTGTAATCGGCTCGCTCTTAAGAACTTTCCCGTAAAATCTCTGTTTCCTTAAAGAATTTTTTGCGGGCTCGAGAACTTAAAAAAAAAAATTCTTATTTGTTATGGAGTGTGCTTAGGTAATACGTATCGTCGTGTCAGAGCAAAGGAGGCATCATTGATTCGTGCTAACTAGAAGCAACAGTGTTTGTTCCTCATCTTTTGTTCTCTTCTCTAGTTACAGGTACTTCTCAAAGGTTTCCTTCGCTTATGCACTTATTATTAATATTTACATATGTCAGATGTTTATCACAAAAAGAAAAGGACAAAAAGTTAAGGGAACTACTAGTTCTCATATTTTGAACAAAGCATAAGATGCATTTGTATATGTTGATTCTCAGGTTTGTGATTCGATGATATTATCTTTTCTTGAAGAATTTCTAGGAAAAACCTTTTAACCATAAACTCCTTCTCGCAACAAAGACTCATCCGTATATGAACAAGAGCCCTGGAGCTGAGGAAAAGTTTAAAGAGATAAGTGCTGCATATGAGGTGACCTTCCAAAAATGTGCTTGTTTCTTTGCTTAGTCTCTGCTACTCCTTTACCTCATCCTAAAAGTTTACTAGTAAAATCTAATAATTCTGCTTCATCTGCTTTATTTTCCTTCCTTCTTTACTTTAACAAAGCATCCGTGTCCTATCCGATGACGAAAAGAGGTCTTTATATGATCGCTTGGTGAGGCAGTTTAGATGGAAAATATGATGGCTCGTGTCAAGTTCAACTAGGGGTGTTTAGGCTATGGGGCTAATTTCAATCTTAGCATATGTCTCTTTCGCTTCCTATTAAGAAAGTTCATTATTTTGTTCTCCAAAGGACTTCATGCTACCTAACCATCAAGCGCCTCATTAGTCAGATGTATTACGACTTTGTTTGTTGTTTCATAAGATTATCTAATTTCTTTCAGTGGACCCTTTGATATCTTTTGATGCATTTTGATGAGTCAAATGGGCTTTTTGAAGAAGCCGGGTGAACCAGAGGCATAAACTTCCACCTGGTAGCTAAGTGGCAACCAGGCCTGATATTCAGAATTTCTTACCTTCACAAGTACTACTAGTTTCCAAGGAGGCTTACAAAAAATAATAAGTGGATCCTGAAATGGCTCCTCTTTTAAGGATTGAGAATGCTCTATCTTTTGTTGAATCACTCGCCTATTGAAAGCCTCATTACAAGAGAGGAATAAGGAAAGAGCGTGTTTGTGTTTAAATTTCATAAGTGTGGTGGAGATGGTAAAATAATCACGAAGTCACGCTAAAGTCATTTTGGTCATGGTAAAATACAAATAAAGCAAAGTATTGAAGGGTCATCCCAGCCAAAAGCAGTGATGGAGCCACAATGCAAATTCAAGGAAAGGGAAACTTTGATAAGAAAAGGTGTGTACTCTAATGAAGATTTTGCTCACATTACGTTTCATTTTTACTTGTGGATGCCTTCAGATGTTTAAATCTTTGCCAAATGGCTACGGAGTTGGTGTTGTTTGGTCACACCTCAAACTCCTTTTAAAATTTCTCTTTGTTGTTGTATATCAATTTGAGGAATATGGGATGGCAAATCTAATGAAAGAAAAATAGGAGAAAACAAAATAATCGACATGTACCTAAGTCAAGCCTGAAGTCGTGGATCTTGATTTTAAACAAGTATTGGCAAAGCCCATTTGTCTTCTCTTTGTTGTTGTATATCAATTAGAGGAATACGGGATGTCAATCTAATGAAAGAAAATAGAAGAAACAATATATACCATGTGTACCAAGTCGAAGTCAGTATTCTGATTTTAGACGTGCTTATCGCAGTGCTCCATTTGTTTATGGAACCACATATTGAATAGGCTTAACTTTTATATGTTTAGTTCTTATTTTCACTCATATGTCTAACATCTCTTATACTTCTTAAGCCTTCTCTCGATCCTCGTGTACCTGGCCAAAATGCAACACGCATTCTATCGTGAATTTCTTTCATTGCAACTTTTATTTATGTATCCTTTAAGATATTATATTGCTCTATTTTCTCTCGGTAGTTTCTTGTTTACTTATTCGCAATCCGCTTTCGCTTAACTTGCCAAGAACAAAGACTTAAATCCATCAAGATTGTCCAAAACAAGCCTATTATAATCGTCTTTTCTTTCTTTCTTATTCATTTATTAAATGCAGGTTACGATACAGTGATCTCTATTTTCTAGTAATCCATGCCGAAAAACACGGGATTTGAGGGATGAATCCAATCTTCACTCAAAGGTTAATGTAAATTATACTGAGGAAAAAAAGGGACTGTCAAAAAGGTAATAATGGTTCTTATCTTTAATTAGACATGCAAAAGTTTTATTAGTGCACTTCTTTCAAGATTTTTTTTCCCTTGATAGCCATCTGAAATATCCGGTATTATTAGTCCCAATCTGCATAATGTTTTGTCCTCAGATCCATCTTTTCTAATTCAAAAGATTTATCATTAGTTAAAACCGCTAAGGTTTGATATAAGCATTCGGGCCCAACTCCTAACAACGCTTTAAGGAAAGTTGATAGCTTAACAAAAACATTTGATTTTTTAACTTCGCATGCATAATGGATTGCATCAATCAAGGCTCATATGATGAAAATTTGAATATCGTGATTTTTCTATGCTATCAAGATAAGCTTGGTTGAACTTGGCATCATTATATATTATGATACACAAAATAAATGCATTAAGAATCCAAATGAATAAGAACTGAAATAAATGTAAAATGAATTTCACAATGACATGCATGATGGCCGGGTAGACCGATGTACTGGTCTCTGTAACCTGAGAAATTTATACTTTCCTAAACTTATACAAGATTGCTTCATCCTTGCTTTTGCTTTCTCACCGTCGATTTTTTATCGAACCTCACGAATTTTCCTTCATATATTAATACCTGCCCTATCAACTTTGCTATTTTTCAAGTTGAGTGAGAATGATCAGAAGGTCTTTTTTTAATTGCATTTTTCTGAAATAAAATTTGTTTTTACATTTTAAGAATAATCCCTTTCTTCTACTCCTTTACTCATATTTTTGTGTCAGTTGAATATGTCATTTCTCTGCCAGATTTCACATTATTTTTACTACTTTCTTGCCTCATGTTTTAACGGGCAGGGGTAGGATCCTCAACTTCTAATATTCTTCCGATGGGCAATGACTAGAAGCTCTCGTGTGGCTCAAGTTACTTAAGATGGTCGACTTAGGTACCAACCAGTGGAACTGTGGAGGGCCTGAGAGATCACAAATTCCTCGCCTGAACTCACCGAGATTCTGAAATTGCCATACATGGGGGTTCTAGACATCAGTAGGCCCTCCAGACGAGGTGACCATAACTTTGTTCTAAATGTTCTGATCCCAAAAGATATCAGGTAAAAGTCCTTTTAGATTTAACATTTTATCAAGTTTTTTAATTATTAGTTTCACTTATTGTCCAGCTTTTCACTGTTATTGTGTAGTATAACCTTTCTTTTGCGATTTTCTTTAAGTACCATTCATGATCATGAATCTGTTGAAGATGCAACAAATTTGTTCAAGATGCAGAGCTTCAATTAGTATCGACATAACTTTTACAGATGTAATATCAGAAAACATAATCTATGAATTGAAGCATATTTAATTTCTAAACTATCCGATAAGTAGCATGAGCATAGAAAAAGAAAAAAAAAGGAAAGCTTGTGGAATATTAGTAATGCTCTCAAAGCGAGATACTCGTAGAAGGAATTGCTATCAGATTGTCCAGCTTCTAAATATTTGGTCTACCACTTGTGACCAAATCATTCTTTTGTTTATAACTCAGGTGTTGGAATAGTTTGTATATAGGTGAAGAGATTTCTTCACTTATAGGCTTTTAGATTGGTCATCGTAAGTCAAGCGGAAGGCGAGGCTTGCCTGGCTTCGCCCTTGGTTTTTTAGCCGGTAGGTTTCTAAGGTTGGTAGGTTTCACAGAGCCCCGTATGCCGCTTGCTTCCCTTTCCGGTTCCTTTCTGTATACCCCCTGTGTACCCTTGGAACCTTGGTTCTTTTTGGATCTATACACTGCTTTTTATCGATAAAAAAAAAAAAATTGGTTCACCACTTGAGAAGAGAAGAGAAAAGAATGTTAAGAAGATCAAACTCAAGAATCATTCCTCTCAAGTACAGAGAGTAGAGAGAATAAAAGGAAGATAAAAGAGATGTTTATACTCTAAGCAAATATAAAAAGGAAGCTCTCTACATCCGAAACCCTCTCCCCTAAAAGATATTGCATATGTATAGAGATTACAGAATGACATGTTTTACTTTTGCCCCTTACTTATGTAACATATAATTTTAACGGTGTTTGCTTTTTTAACTTAATGCTGAATGAAATTTACTTTCAAATTTTAAATGACTTTTTTTTAACCTTTTCTTTCACTTATTTTTGTTTTTATTTTTATTTCTTACTGAATAGAAAAAGCCAAAAGCCAAACTATTTGTTTTTTTTTCTGAATGCTAAAAATAATTTTTTGAAACAACCAAAACAGAATCTTAACATGATCCTCACTCTCTGAATACTTAATATTTAACATAAATAAAGTAATTATGAACAAACAGGTCAATACTTAACATTATCAAGTCATATTTAGATTTAATTGAAAAAACAAACACCACCTGGGTTTTGTCTTGTCAAGGTGGAGACATATGTGATAAGTGCCTACAAAGAAATGTAGGATTGCTGGTGAGGAGAACAAGAAATGCATAACAAACTGATGAGCTTCTAAACACTACTCAAACTTTATTAGTTCCATATATCTCAGATTTCGCAGATAATGGAATTTGTTATGTACTAGAAGATTTCCTAGACAAGTAAAATACTTGTTGGACATGACCAACCAATGAACAAATAGAATTCAAATTTTAAAATAATTAAAAGTTTCTGAAGTACAAAGACAAGCAGAGACTCAAGAACATAAACATGGGTATAATGGTAAAGGTGATTGTTGGATAGGCTAGAAGCCATCAATTCGGTACCTTATGTGGAAAGTCGCAAGAATGGGACTCATGAGCTATAGAAGGTGTCCACAGTAACTTTCATGCATTCCATAATCGTAAACTGACTTTATTTGTAGTTTTAGAAAGCTTTCGAAGTTAAGCCTATAATAACCGCTAGTAATCTAAATCAATTCGAAATTTTAAAGACAGTTTATAGTTTCTTGAGCATTCATTACTTTGTCATGCTCTCCTACACAATTAGCGCTTGTTATCTAGGACCTCGATAGCTTAATCATCGATAGATAATCGTAAACTGACTTTATTCACATCTGTAAAACTTTCGGAAGTTAAAGGGCATGTTTTGTTACTGTTTTTGAGAACAATTTATGAAAACACAGAGGACACCATTTTTGGTGTTCTTTGAAAACTGTTCTTGTTCTCTAAAATTTAATGTTTTATGTGTTTTCGTGGTTTATAAAAATTTGGGAACTAAACTTGCTTTGCCAACAAAAAGTTTTTCAAAAAACTCAGAAACATATTGTGCCTAAGACTTATAATAACCATTTAGTAAAATAAATACGACCCAAAATTTTTAAAGTTCTAAAATTTATAGTTTTTTGAGCATTCATCACTTTTTTCATGCCTCTAACACAATTAACAGGTTGTTATCTAGATCTTGATAGCTTGATCATTGATAGACATGATTTGATAGTCATCTTATAACTCATTTACTATTCTAACATAATATGATCGATGACAGTGACACAGAACGCACGCTTGTTGAGAAGTTGGCTTCAATGAGGGCAACCTGCAACGACCAGCCAGTTTCTTCCAATGGTACTGAATTTCTTTCCATGAACGCTTCTGGAAAACACCAGAGTTCATCTCTTTTCTAATAATAGTGGACAATAGTTGAGAATAAGGAATATTTCGTTTGAAGATTGCTTTACTTGGTTGATAGATCATTCACATTTAATATCTTTTCTCTTATTTGTATTTTTCCAGGTCCAGCTGAAGACCAGAAACATCATGCACCTAAAAGAAGTGAACAGTCTTCATCTAAGTGGAAATCAATCAAGGACTTCTTTTGGTATATTCAGGACCTATAATTCTTTGTTATATGCTTTAATATTTCTTTTCTTTCCTTCCTTTCCTTTTTTTCTTGTTATTTTCAAATTTTAATAATCACATATCCTTTTATTGTGAAGAATAAGTTTTTTTTAGGATGTTACTTTGGAGAGCGATATGAAACCAAACCTGATTTGTCTTTGTCAAATCCCACATCTTATAAGGGAGAAAGTTCCAAATACTATATAGTATGGGCTCTTCTCAACCTAATAGACGCATTTTAAATGTGAGGACCTCGGGGTCCAAAGCTTTAATAAATGTCTACATGGTTGATCATCGTTACAAATGGTAACGAGGCGATCTTTGACTCGGTGTGAGTCCGTTCCATCTGACTTGCAATCCCGTGGGGACATAACGAGGATGTTGTGTACCATAAAAGGGGTGTTTGTCACATCCCACATCAAATATGGGAGAAAGTTTCTGACACTTTATAAGTATGGACTCCTCTCAACCTTGTAGACACATTTTAAAGCCGTGAGGGCCCTTGGGCTCTAAGTAGACAATATCTATATAATTAGTTATTTACAAGACTTAGGACATAAAAGTTGCCATAATCAGTGTGAACAAGAATGGGAATGAAAAGTCCCGCCTACATGAGTTCCTAAAATGACATTGTGACACTATATGAGACTCTAATTGTTTTGATGCATATAAACAATAAAAAGACAGTTGTTGATGAAGGGTGCTAAGGTTGCTGATTTTTCAGCTAGACTCATGTATAGAAAGGTGATACATTCTCCCCCCATCGATTTTCCTTTCCACTCCATTTGGAATCCTATTGTTCCCCCCAAGATAGGTTTTTTTGCATGGGAAGTGTCCTGGGGTAAGGTGCTTACTCTTGACTAGCTTAAGCGAAAGAGGGGTAACTCTTGCAAATAGGTGTTTTCTAGCTGCGAAGAGGAAGAGGGATCAATAGACCATTTATATCCATTGCCTAAGAGCTAAGATTACATGGGAGCTTTCTAGCGTTGTTGGCTCCAAGTTGGGTCTTCCGAATGGTCATGAGCTCTCATTAGCAACTTAAAGCGCTAATGTTGTAATCGCAGAGAATTTGGATAGGCGGGTGCCTCTTTGCTTATTTTAGACCTTGGCAAGTAAATAGGGCGACTTTGAGGATGCAACCCTGCTTCTCCTTAGAATGAAAGTTACTTTTTATGTGCCTTGTGGTCATGGGCAAACTTGTATAGTGTTGATCGGCCCTGATTCTTTAGTGGATTTTTTGGCGTGGTAGGGGTATGGATGAGTTAGAGGGGTTTTTTTTTATTTTTTATGTGCCTTGTGGTCATGGGCAAACTTGTATAGTGTTGATAAAAGCCCGATTCTTTAAGTGGATTTTTAGGCGTGGTAGAGTATGGATGAGTTAAGTTTTTTTTTTTATTGGGTTCCTTTTGCCCCTCTAGTGGAGCTTATTTGCTCTTTTTTGGTCAATATATTGCTTTCACAGATAAAAAAATAGCTAGGAGGAATAATATCTTTAGAATAACCATTTTTCAAGTCGCGGGAAACCATCCGGCCTAAGATTTTGCTTGATTAGCATGGATTCTTCAACAATACGAAGTAAATTTAGCAAGCGAGATTCTCATTTATGATCTGTATCTCAGCAATTTATGAACAAAATCTAATACAGTCGGTGCATCTCCTACCCGCTATCGGACATCACCATCAATCATTGGCTGCACCCCGTCACGCTTTATCGGATATAGGCCACCGCCCCATTGTCCCTCCTCCTGCCGATCCATCACCATCATCTACATCATCAGATGTTGTTCCCCCTTTCTGGCTTCATATTGACATCATCATGCATTGCTGGTTCCTCTATGACAGTGCTAAGTTAGTAATGGTGTGGATGGGAGGTATAGCATATCGTACATATTACTTTAATAAAAAATATGATGTCCTTGTTAGTGGTTTGTTTTTATATAGTTATGGTGCCTTGTTTCAATGTTGTATGTTTATTTTCTGGTTTCTTTCCATCTCACAAGTGTTATTTATCATTACAAAGTCTTTCAAGAAAATGGTTGATTCAAAGCATTCTCGTGGAAGAAAGTTTCATCGACTAAAAGACTTACTTTGACGACTTTCAGGTATAAACAAAGAAACAAAAGCATTGCAAATTAATTATCTAATTTGTTCAACTATTAAGTTGGTTACTATTCAAGCATAAAAGTATGATGTCCTTGTTATTAATACACTTTGTTTGTGTTTTTATATATAGAATCAGTGTTCATGGGCACTTCGATTTAATGGGAGATAAAGTCATTGTGGAGAGCAAAGCTGTGAGCGATTTTCCGGACTTTTGTCCGTAAATTGAAAGATTGTAGAGATAGGCTGATTTTATGCACGAGGATGAGTGGCGGTAGCCCCGATGCTAGGAGGGCCAAGTGAAGAAAAATCAGAGATAACCCGGCAATAGCAGAAGCCGGACTGGTATTTGGACCGAGTGCGGGCATGTCTCGCCACACAGGAGGGTCAAAGTCGACCATTGAGCACGCTCTAGATTTGGTAACATTTTTAACTTTAAAACATTTAAATATTTAGCAATTGGCCTAATTGTCCAAAAAATTCAAAACTTTGCATGGATTTACAATTTTGGCTAAAATTTTCTTTCCTTGTCATTTTTTTTTTAAAATATGACTTAAAATTTTAGATAACACATTTTTATTAGTTATTAAGCCTTACAAATTTTAAATAATGCGGAAATTTCCTATAATTTGTAACATATGTTATTTTTTGACTTAATAAATTCATACTAGTCTAGAGGGTGGAGTCGAGATCGATTTTAACATGAGATCTCGGGAAGATGCATGTGAAGAAAGCGAGATGAAGCTGGTTGTTGCAGCCAACAAGTCTCGGATGATTCTTGTAAAGTATCTACGTCGCGCCGAATCCGGTTCGGCAGATTGGCCAGTCCGGCAAGGTTAGGTCTGTTCGAGGCCCAGGACTCGACCTGATTTTTTTTTTTTAAACCAGTGGCACACATGGGTGGCTCAGCGTCTTGCAGAATCAAAGAACTACCAGGGTGGTGTCGTCAAAATCTATACACATATGGCGGAGTCCCATTTGCTTATAAAAGCTGAACCTTTACATTTACAAATCGAGCGGAACCTACATGTAGTGAACTCTTACAAGTGTGTTGGCATTTGTATGCGGATGTTTCTTGATGTCTTCTCTGGCCCCTTACGGTTAAAAACGTGCTAAACTGCGCTTAGTGGGAAGCATATTCTTATAACTATCTTGATGCACATGCATTTATCTTTGAATCATGATAAACACCAACGAAACAAATATCCAAAATCATCATAGATCATATAAACCCAATATATAGCAGGTCCAGATCATATTGAGAAAACTTAGACATATCTGATGGCAAGGCATCAATTCATCTCTTTACATAACTCATGATTTTCTCAGGATTTGAGTCAGGTTTTCTATTTATTGTCCATCAAAAATAATTTTGTCAACTTGCCTTGTGACTTTTAACGAGGAATACTTAAGTCTCCCATAGGATCCATATTTATGCTTATTCAGTTCCTTATAAATGATGCGAACTTATAGCATAACAATCTTATACTTACTCAGGAATTACACTTATGGCAAACTTATCCTTATTGGATCTTATACTCATGACAAACTTATTCTTATCCGGGTCTTATACTTATAGCAGTCGGATCTTATTCTTGTCGATTTCGTATCTTGTCTTGAGCTTATATCTCGATCTCAGTAGGAGTTCTGAACTATACTTATCCTACGGGTTACACTTGTTCGGGGTTCCGTAGATATCCATTCTGAGCATTATCTTTGGATTTGCGAACTTAATCTTATACGGGGTAGAAGTAGGTACTCTGGAGTTATCATATCAGGAGCTTATACGGAGATGCAGGTAGGTACTACGAGAACTGTCGGATATAGGGTACGTGAGTACTTCAGAACTTATATTAGTACCTCGTATCTTATACTTGTACTACAGAACCTATCCTTGTCTTACGGATCTTCTACATGTATTCACGAGTTTATTACGTATTTCGGATCTTATCACGGTATTCGCAGACATATACATGTATTTGGTTATACATGTACTTGAACTTATACATGTATTTCCAGATTTTATACATGTATTGCGAGTATATACTTGTCTTCTGAACTTATCTTTAGTCTTCACGGAACTTATCTTTTAGTATTTCGGATCTTATCGTGTTCTGAACTTATACATGTATTCAGATCTTACATGTATATTACGGAACTTATATTTATCTTACGGAACTTATAGTTGTGTACAGGACTTATTCTTATCTTACAGATCTTATACTTGTGTTACAGAACCGATTCTTGTATTTCGGATCTTATACGTGTGTTACAGAACTTATACATGTATTTCAGATCTTACATGTATATTACGGAACTTATATTTATCTTACGGAACTTATAGTTGTGTACAGGACTTATTCTTATCTTACAGATCTTATACTTGTGTTCTGGGAACGATTCTTGTATTTCGGATCTTATTCTTTTCACGAAGGTATTGCAGAAGTAGGTACGATAAAAATCCGAACGGTCGGGATCTTAGCACGTACAAGGTCGGATCAGACTTTCCTCTGATCTGGACAGTAGTCTTTAGTAGGAACGGTCGCGGATTAGACGGAAGTGTGCAGTAGATACATTTGGATTGATACTTATTTACGAGAACTTATACTTGTTACCCCGATCTGAGGTACCCTTGGAGTGCTTCACGAAC
Source organism: Tetrastigma voinierianum (assembly GCA_016808115.1). Taxonomy (NCBI): domain Eukaryota; kingdom Viridiplantae; phylum Streptophyta; class Magnoliopsida; order Vitales; family Vitaceae; genus Tetrastigma; species Tetrastigma voinierianum. The sequence continues at coordinate 63,960 of JAEQBH010004969.1, forward strand.
TATCTTTTATTTTATTGATACGGAGTAAGCTTAGGGTACTCTTGGACTTATACTTGTCGGACCTCAGTAGGAGTTATAGAGTTTCTTCAGTCTGAAGTGCCAGTGAGTACAACAGAACTTAAGCAGTCTGAGGTTAATCGAAGCGGAACTTATTCGAATCTTTGGAGTGTGCCGTAGGTACTAATAACTATCTGAGAGACAGGGAGTACCCATAGGTGCACTACATAGCAAATCTGAGAGGTGCAGAAGTAGGTACTCTGAGAACATATCTGAGAGGCACCGTAGGAGTACATTCGAGATCTTTACCATATTCGGTTCTTTTATTCTTGTTCGAATCTTATCATATAATTGTTAGATTACCTGAACCGATGTCTGAGGAATGAGTAGGACACAGCCTGATAAATTGCCCGTGCGGTCTGAGATCGAAGGTGTCGTCGCGCTAATCGATCGCAGGAGTACTGTGTCTTAGAAACTATGATCGGAGAGTCTTAGTAGCACTAATCGAGAGAAATCTGCGAAGTACTAGTAATGTGGCTGCGGTCGAGTGATCGCACTAATCGGGTAAGTGCTAATGTGCGGAAACACGATCGAAGTACGTGTCATTCAATAACTGGTCTTAAGCAGTTTTACAATTATATGAGTTCGATAACTTACTATCTTATAGTAGAGCATTATTAGCCACATTATCGTTCATGACCAGATCATTATTCAAATACTGGTAAGGTATGATAGTGTAATCACACCTTAATCATGTATTCTTATTCTTCTATGAATCTACGTTACCGGGAATTGGAGATCAATCAATCGGATCGTCAAACTCAAGTTATGGCATTTTCGTACTTGACTAGTCGGTTCTGGAGATTTTACCAAGGGACTGTTTGTATTACTCATTTTCCGGGGTCTTGACTTTTATATTTTGACACTATGTCCTTATACTCATTTTAAAGCTAAGGTGCTGGGTTCTATTCAGTGGAATCTGGTCGAACATAGGAACTCGAGATTCGTCGGCTTCACGGACTTCTCTATGATTAATTGATGCGAAACAGGCTTTATAGCCCCTACTTGGAGTGAATATTTCGACCAGTCCAGAATTTGAAAATACTTTATCTTTAAGTTTGGTTCTCCTTAAAGTCTATTTTAAGTGGCCACTTGAATCAGCAAATCGGATAGAAATGAAAGTTATGGCCAAAATACAAAAACTGGTCAAAGCGGAAAGCCCGAACAAGTTCTATCGGTAGAACTTAACTTCTACCGGTAGGACTTGGCCAAAAATGACCAGAATCGAAGTTCACGGTGAGACCTTCTACGGTAGAAGACACCCGGGAATGCCCAGAATGGGTGTTTTCTCACATTTTTCTATATGTTTCAACCCAAATCTGACTCTATACCTCATAATCACTTCAAGATCACTCCAAATTCATCTTATAATCACTTTCTCAATTCCTCTTTCACTTCTTGTCTTTTTCAAAAACTTTCCATTAATCTCTCCCGATATCATTCTAATATGGGTTACCACCCATATACACACCAAGTACCAAAGATTTGTTAGGGTTTGATCAAAACCACTAACTCAATTTCATTCATTTAACATGTATCAAACCAAAAGGGAGGTTTATACCTACCTTGTTCCATATGGGGTTTTACCAACCTAATTTCAGAAGATCCAAGGTTGAGAATGAATTCTGAAAACCACAAGCTTTTGGAGACAAAATTTATTAACTAGAAATGACCTTAGATTATAAATCCATACTTGAATTAGGTTCCATACAAAAACTAAGTTCCATACCAAAGTCAAGCATCCATTACCTTGGCTTGCTTGTCTCCTCGCTTCTTCTTCTTCTTCCTCTTCTTCTCTCTTTTCTCCTTCTCTTACTCTCCCTTCAGTTGCTCCCCACAAATGGAGACCAATTTGGTCTTTATAATCTAGATTTTCTTAGGCCTTGTTTGGCCTTCCAAATAAAACCCATTTTGGGTTAGGATTGCTTTATTTGTTTTTAAGCCCATAACTCCTTCTATTTATAGGCCACTTTCCTTTATTTCATTTTGGCCTCCAAATCTTTTCACATTAGGACTTTAAGCCCCTTTTTGGACCAGTACAAAAATTGTCCTTAAGTTTTGTAACTTTTGGGTCTCTCATTCGAGGTTTCGCATTTAACTCACGAAGCAGTCAAATTATGCTATAAAATACCTAAACATGTCAGCTTGACTAGGGTATATTCCCGGGGTGTTACAATCTCTTATATTAATAAACTATTTATTCTTGCAATAAATGTTGAAAGTTAAGTGTGGCATAAAAATATTAGAATATTTAATTTATTTATATCTACTTGTAATTTATTTTCTGTTTCTGCGAGGACCTCGTGGAGGAACGTGTGGCCGGCCGCTTCCGGCCAGGTTGAGGTTCTTGGATCTTGACAATTGACTATGATCTTTATCTATTTGGAGACCATAGGAGGTGGAAAGAGCGGCGAGTGTGCGACATCGGCTCGAAGGGAGTGGCTTTTTGTTCTAGTAGTCGTGCTTAGTTCCTCTGTATCTGGCCCGACAATGGATGAAATGGTCGACGGTGAGTAATGGAAACAAATGAGCGTATTGCGGTTATGGGAGAAATGAAGAGAAGGATCGAGGATTACTCTTTTGAAGGATGAAATGCGTGAGTGAAAGAAGTGAATAATGAGATGAAAGAATGAAGAATGCAATGCAGCGGCTGAGATGACCCGATATGGAGTCACGGTTCAGCGGCCTTGATCGTGGCGGACAGAGTTCGTGAGCACCCACTCGTGGACATTTGCCCGCAGTTCTGGTAGTGAGGATATTGATTTAGGTTTAGATGATTAGAGACCTATGTTATTATTTTTATTTTTACTATTGACACTATTGTATCAAATTAATTTGTCTTTGCTTTGACATGGTTAATTAAAAAAATTGCTTTTAGTATATGTTTTTTATTCATTATTAATATAAAAATTTAAAAGTATGTATTCTAATTTTTAAAAATGAAAAATAGTGAAAATATTATGGAATGATCTAGCTATTATTGTAGTTATTTCCTTACAATTGAATGAAAATAGTGATGGAATTGTCCCTAGCTAAATTAGCTAGGACAATTAAATAACTATTCTTCAAAATTTTACAGAATAGTGAAACTAAAATTGTCCCCTAGCTAAATTAGCTAGAGATTAATTAAAACAGCTATTTCTTTAAAATTAGACAAGTATAGTAATGAGGTGTCCACATCCTAAATTAGCTAGGGACAATTCAGTAGCTATTCTCAAGTGGGCAAAATAGTAAATTTTCCTAACTAATTTATTTGAGGTCCGTCATTGTCGATCGAAAAATATTAGTGGTCCTCTAAATTATGAATAAATTTAGTAAGGGAAAATATATAATTAGCTAGGAATTTTAAGTAGATTAAAAATAGCTAGGAAAAAGAATTTTCGTTATTTTTCTGACAACACTTTAACTAGGGATTATTTCGTCGTAAATCCGTCGTTATTCTATTTAGCGATAGAAGATTTCTTCAAATAACTAGAAATTTCCTAGCTATTTGGCTTTTTGTAGTGCCCTGATGCATGCGAGGCAATTGTTTGCACCAAATTGAAATTTTAATGATCCAATGGGTTAGGCCTAGCTCGAACCCATGAATAAAGTCCGGATAGAAAGGGCCTAGATCAGCTTTGTATTGCTAGCCCATAGAAAAAGAAGTTTAGAAATTATTTTTGAAAATTTTAAAATTTTGGAAGTCAAATGAAACTTTTTATCAAATATCAGAAGTGGGGCAATTATGTGTTGATGTGGAATTTTCTTTAGGAACAAGACTCCCTAATGGAGACGTGGATGAGTTCTTGAGGAGCAAGCTTCATTAATGGAAGACATGAGCAATTACTTCAGGAAGTGGAGAGAGTGGAGAAAGCAAGTCAAGATGTCTATAAAAGGAGCAGAGAGGGGACAAACCAATAATCAATCAACTCAATGTCAATCTTTTTCATCAAATCTTAGCTTTTCAATAAGCTTTCAACAATTTCAGCATTCTATTTCCTAGCTTTATTCAAGTTATGTCAATTTTCCAGCACAATATTTTCAAATTGAAATCCAATGCTTATTTGAAATTTGACCTCTGTTTAAGTTTCGATTAAGCACAATTATTTTTATATCGTGTTATTTCATTCATTCCTAGGGAAATCTAACATTTTTCTTTAGCATTTAGTTCTGCATAATTTCTATTGGGCGTTTTCTACTTTGATTATGGGGCTATCGAGAAATAGGGAGCCTCCATGGCCGATTAGAAGTTTGATCTTTTGAGTCATTCCAGTTTAGAAACACTTTAATTTATTGGCACACCCTCGCGCTTGTATTTTGTTTGTTTCGTTTGAAATTTCAAAAATCACCACAACAATTTGTGGTTAAAAAGATCCAATAGTTTCAGTAGAAAAGAATACTTAAAAGCTTAAATATATATATATATATATATATATATATATATATATATATATATATATATATATATATATATATATATATATATATACATTGTTGCTCGTTTGGAAGTGGAATGGCCAAAATCTAGAAAGAGGTTACACTTGAAAATAGATTTTATGTCCATTCATTTTTATTTTGAAGTTATTTTTTTATTAACTAAAAGTTTTCTCTTGAAACATAAACAATTTAAAGTGGTAGCATAGTTACCTTGAAAAACAATTCGATTTCCTAAAAGATGCATCAAATCCAAGGAAAGATGAGATAAATGGACTAGAGATGCAAAAATAGTGAAAGGAAAAAAATGAGATAGAAGTCAATTGGGAACAAAAATAAGGCATCCTAGTTGTTACTTAAAATCTTTTTCTTTTTTCTTTTATTCAAGCTCAGTTGTTTGTGCTAGGTTCTTCTTTATTTATTCTCTTTATACTTGTACATTTACCTTCTTGTCTTCTACCCAAGAAATTTTAGTAAAAAGAAAGAAAACTTGGAAGCTTGTAGCAAGTAGAAATAAAGTTAAATGGTTGTATTAATATTCTAAGTTATCAATTCTCCCTGGAACTTTTTTACTAATCAACTTGGGCATTATTGAATTTCCTATGTGAAAAATAATTGTGACTGTTTGTTATGACAGTATTCCAAGAGATGTTGTATCAATTGGTAAAGCACTGTCATAAGTGAGGAACTTAAACCTTTTATGATGTGCAGTGTGTATATTTAAGAAGTGTACAAAGTAAAAAGATAATGAGGTTAGGTGAATGATTATGCACACTCACATACACGGAGAAAGGCAAGGATTGATTACGTAGTTCGACAATTGCTTATGTCTACAGGGTTGAACCTAGATGTAAGACGTTTCATATTTATTAATTAGGTTATAGTTGGACTTAAGTGAGACAAGGCTCCCCCTTTCTCATAATCGTCTTCTCCTAACTATCTCATAGAGAAACATTGAAATAAGCTCCTCTTATTTCCTATACACATGTGGGTTCATTAGTGTCCAATCACTCTATCTCAAGTAGAGTAAGCGTACTACTCACATCAAAGTTTCGTGCAGTATTTGCAGCTACTCTTTCTCTAAAAAACAGCTCCTCCAGAAGACCTCCTTATGTGTGCTTAATTGATGCTCTACAAAGGTTTCTTCTTCTTCTATTTAAGCACGAAGATGAGATTCTTCATATTGGACAAATCAACACATTTCAAAATCGTTTTATATGTTTACCATCACTGGTTGATTTCTTTCTTTTGCCATTGAACAAGTATTTTCTTTTCCAACTAGGCTCCTATAGGTGAGATTTCCTACAGTTGAGATTTTCATAATCTAAAATGAGCACAATTATTCCTTTTATATTTCCCTTCTCCACATGTAGAGAATAAAACCAGATCTTCTGAATCTCTTACTCGATTGGCAGAGAATCTTTCCAATGCAGTTGGCACCTAGCTAAGGTAAGGTCTAGCTTTCCATATGCTCTGTCAACAGAAGATGCGTACACGTCTTTGGACAAGTGTAATAGACAATTTGATGCAACATCTATTGCGTCAACAAGTGAGGCACTTTATTTTTGACAAGGGTTCTACCAATAATGATACTCCAACAATCTCCCCTTTCGTACTTTGGCAAAAATAAATTTTGGTACACAGCCACTAACCATCCACACCCAGACAAAACATGTGTAGGGAATCATATGCGGATAATCATATTGAAAACACAAAGAGAACTACAAAGAGTAGTGTACCAAACATTATCAACAACCAGAGAGTAGGATGCCATATTGACAGAGAACGAGAGTCGTTACCATATCAAAGCAGAGTTCAAAACAGAGGACTATATCACCATATCAAAACAGAGAACTAGAATGTGTTAAAGGATGCCATACCAAATTACCATTCTCCCCCTTTTCCAAAGGAGGTCAAATGAGGGAAGGCTACGAAAAATCTGAGTTCGTATCACCACACTACGAAGGGCTAAGTGGGGTCATCTCGACAGAGGGAACATAGGGAGTGCCAGTGGGTGCGAGAATGAAGTGTAGCCGGGGCGATGGTAATGGATCTTGCTTGTCTATCTTAGTTTAAACGTAGTAGATAAGCAAGAAATGAGGAATGGTCCTATAGTAGACAAAGTTCAGCATGTAGATGAGTGTCGACACTACTGTCCATTAGTAAGGGAGAATTCAAGTTTGGTGTAGCATAAGAAGGCTTAGGCGTTGGAGGCAGTGGTGGAGTCATCAGTGGAAGTAGCAGCATCACCATTAGTCCCAGAAGGGGTGTCAATCTTGTGGGATGCCCCAGATAGTTTTGGATTTAGCTGTTTCACATGGGGACCACTAGTACATCGGTGTGAAACGTGGGAGCCGGAACTGATCATGAGAATTCCAAATATGAAGAAGGGATAGTCAATCCTAAGTTTCAAAGCTGAGGACTCGTCATGCTTGAGAATGTGATCGAAAATCGATGCGAGGTTGAGACGGTTGTCGGGTCCTGATCGGGGAATGAGCGAGTGCGAAGTTTTGGTAACATGAGACGTATGAGTGCCAAGTAGTCGGTTATAAATGTTGAGCTTATGAAGGATGGCATATTTGGTTGTCAAAATGGATGATCGAACATTGCCCTTGGTGGGCCAAGATGATAGGGAACCTCCTATGATGGTGGTGATAACCTCCTGAAAAGAGGGTTGGAGAATGGGTTCAATAGGATATGGGTAACCAAGGTAGGTGTTGATAATGCTTGGTGAGAAGGCGGACCTATGACCACTGAACAAACATTGTCTGGAAATTAAGAGCACTAGATTCCTTCTCCCCTTAGTCAAATTTGAGTAGAATTCGAGTACCACCGTTTTCACAAAATGTGAGAGCTTCACCACTGTGTCGAGTAGATTTATGGCTCCCAATAATTCAATAGTACTATGGGTTTGAATCCTGATGATGAATAGTGTGTTCAGGGATGAATGACCTTTAGACCATAGACTTCCTTAACTTAGCATGAAAATGAGAGAGAAAACGAGGAGATGACTGAGTGAAAATTGAGGCATTTGTAGGAGCAGGATGCTTGTGCCGGCTGGAAGAAGTACGTCGAGGTTGTGATGCCTCTTGATGACTGGTCTTTGATACAATAGTAGCAGTTCGAGGAGACTTTCGAATAGGTTGTGGGAGTGTGGACGGTTGGGGATTTTGGCTCCAGAAGCGCTCAGATGAACCGGAAGAGCAAATCGAACCTTCTGGCTATGGAGAAGGTGGAATGACAGAGGAATTTCACCCTAGCCACGGTGTAGAGATGCCATTGGAAAATTCAAGACGATAAATCCTTCCATTTGAGGTTATGCGAGGCGGCCCCGGGAGAGAATATCATCATCGGCGACCTCTACCTTTATCTTGGTCAAGGAGACATGTGAAGCACCATGCGATGGATCAGCCTCACACGAGATGGAAGTCCCTTTCTTTTTTTTCGACGTAACGGGGGCCTTATAACTAGCTCTAATTTCTCCCGAATCGTCGTATAGGATCAGAGCGGTTGGAGGCATGGCGGCGATGGGAGTAATAATAAGGGGCCCCTCAATCAAATGTTCAATAAGAATGAGGTTATCTTAGGAGTCCCCTTGAGCAGAAGCAGAAGGGCGTCGAGATGTATTCTTGTGACCTCATGTTCGTCACGAACGAGTGGAAACCATGGTTGGAGTGAGAACGACTGTGAAGAATTAGGGTAGAAAGCTTCAATCCAAAGGAAAGTTGCCAAACACGCTATAAAGGTTGCCAAACATTGCAAAGGAAAGATGCTCCACTCAAAAGATAGGTGAATCATGAGTAAATGCCAACTACCACCATAGAGTATGGAAGACATAACGTGCCACTGTCCGTGTTGTTTTCAAGAGATCATATTGTCTTTAGGGCTTTAATGATACGAGAGGCACAAGATACCAAGGGACATACTCTTAACCTTGTTGATCTATTATTACTATTTATTTATTTATACACGCCCAGAAGCGGGAATTATTTTGCGTGCTGAGTACACAACCCCAGAGAGGTGTGAAAGGTTTCAAACCTTGAAGCATCCAGTTCCTTGGTGAAGATATCGATGAGTTAGTGCTCTTTGGGAACATGTTTGAGCTCAATAACTTTGTCTTCGATAAAACTTCGAATAAAATGATGTTGAATGTCGATGTGCTAGGTGCATGAGTGTTGAACATAATTCTTGGAGATGTTGACGGCACTGAGATTGTCATAATACAGTTTCATACAAGATCTTTACAGCATCCTTCTGAAAACAATCTTTTCGATTATGCTTTTCATCCCGGATGATTTGTGACTATGTCACGGTGACAATATAATCTTGCCTCACACCCGTGGACGAGATCGCTATTCGTTTTGCTAAACCATGAAACTAAGTTGTTACCAAGAAAAAAACACCGACCCAAGGTACTTTTTTGATTTTCGGATTCTTAGAGCCTAGTCGGCATCGGTACCCGTCGAGAGTTTGTAGTGGAGTCATGAGAGTACCATAGTCCAAACTCAGTAGTTCCACTAACATACTTGATAAATCTGGCCTTCTTGCTATGAGGTAGAGTAAACTGCCAATCATGCTTTGTACATTGTTTGATCTTCGTTCTTGTCTTTTTTGTCTTGAGAAATTTTCATATGAGTCCGACAAGTGAGCAAAGATGAGTGGTAGATTCTAAACCAAACTTCTTGACGAGGTTCTTAGCATATTTGGTATGTGAAACGAAGGTTCCATTACCCATTTATTTGACCTCTAGGGTTAGAAAATAGGTTAGTTCGCCCACTAGGCCCATTTCAAATTCATAGCTCATGTGCTCCACAAAATGATCCACCATCCTGTGTGATCTTGCACCAAACACTATGTCGTCAACATAAATTTTTGCCACAATGACATCATTATTCCTTCGTTTGATGAAAAGGTGTCGATCGATTCCCTCTCTAGAGTATCCTTTCTTGACAAGGTAGTCGAACAGTCTTTCGTACCAGACCTTAGGTGCTTGTTTGAGCCTATAGAGGGCCTTCTTTAGCTTGTACACATACTCAGGGTAAGTGGGATATTCAAAGCCTTTTGGTTGTGCCACGAACACTTCTTTGTTTAATTACTCATTTAGAAAGAAACTCTTAACATCCATCTGATAGAGTCTGAATCAGAGAGTGCATGCAAATTCCATGAGGAACATAATTGATTCTAGGCGAGCTATAGGGGCGAATGCTTCATTGAAGTCAATTCCCTCCACCTGAGTGTATCCTTAGGCAACCATACGGGCCTTTTTATTGGTGATATTCCCGTTTTCATCCGATTTGTTCTTAAGGATCCATTTTGTTCCCATAATGTTGACACTATGCGGTCGAGGTAGCAGATCCCATACCTTGTTCCTTGCGAATTGGTTCAATTCTTCTTGAATTGCAATCAACCAATATTCGTCTTCTAGAGCTTCCTTGATTTTTTTTGGGTTCAATAGATGAGGTGTAACATGTATATCCCACCATTTCCCTGTAATTCACTTTAGGCTTGCTTCCCGTTCGAACTCCGACTGCATTCGAATAAAATGATGTCGAATGTCAATGTGCTTTGTGCGTGAGTGTTGAACAAGATTATTGGAGATGTTGATGGCATTGAGATTTTCACAATATAGAGTCATACAGGATGCTATAGCATCCTTTGTGACACCATAATCTTCCAGCATACTTTTCATCTAGATATGTTGCGAACAACTACTACTTGTGGTAATAATTTTTGTCTTTGTTGTAGATAAAGATATGCTATTATGTTTTTTTGCTAAACCATGAAACCCGAGTTGTTACACGAGAAAAAAATTCTCCGAGCATCCACGAGTACTTGTCGAGTTTGTAATGGAGTCATGAGAGTACCATGGTCCGAACTCGATCGTTCCACTGACATACTTGATAATTTTCTTAACAACAATCAGATGACTCTCCTTGGGGTAGGCCTAATAGCGAGCACAAATTCCAACACCATAGCATAAATCTGGTTTACTTGCTGTAAGGTAGAGTAAATTACCAATCATGCTTTTGTACAATGTTTGATTGACGTTCTTACCTTTTTCGTCTTAAGAAATTTTTGTATGAGTCCTAATAGGTGTGCAATGATGAGTGGTAGATTCTAAACCAAACTTCTTGACCAGGTTCTTAGCATATTTGGTCTGTGAAATGAAGGTTCCATTACCCATTTGTTTGACATCCAGGCTTAGTCAGTTCGCCCACTAGGCTCATTTCAAATTTAGAGCTCATGTGCTCCACAAAATGATCCACCATCTTGTGCGACGTTGCACTAAACACTATGTCGTCAACATAAATTTATGCCATAATGACATCATTATTGCTTCGTTTGATTAAGAGGGTTCAATCGATTCCCCCACTAGAGTGTCCTTTCTTGACAAGGTAGTCGGATAGTCTTTCGTACCAGGCCCTAAGTGCTTGTTTGATCCGATAGAGGGCCTTTTTTAGCTTGTACACGTACTCAGGGTGAGTGGGATCTTTAAAGCCTTTTGGTTGTGCCACGAACACTTCTTTGTTTAAGTACCCATTTAGAAAGGCACTTTTGACATCCATCTGACAGAGTCTGAACCGGAGAGTGCATGCAAATGCCATGAGGAGCCGAATTGATTCTAAGCGAGCTATAGAGGCGAATGTTTCATTGAAGTCAATTCCCTTCACCTAAGTGTATCCTTGGGCAACCAAGCTAGCCTTATTTCCGGTGATATTCCCATTTTCATCCGATTTGTTCTTAAAGATCCATTTTGTTTCTATAATGTTGACACCATGCGGTCAGGGTACTAGATCCCATACCTCTCGTTCCTTGCAAATTGGTTCAGTTCTTCTTTCATTGTAATCAACCAGTATTCGTCTTCTAGAGCTTCCTTGATGTTTTTGGGTTCATTTGATGGGGTGTAACACGTGTATCCCACCGTTTCCCTGTAATTCACTTTAGGGTTGCCTCTCATTCGAACTCCTACCTCTGGATCTCCAATAATGTCTATTGTGGAGTGGTCTTTTTGAACATGTCTGGATGCTTCTCTGTTAGACCCCACAAAGCTTATTGTAGGGTTTTCAAGCCGAGAGAGTGATCTAGCAAGCGGTGAGGCATCTTTTGTGTCAGGGCTGGAACTATTCCCTAGTGTTGCATCATTTACTGAGGCAACGTCTCCGGATGCATGTAGTGGGCTTTCAGTCTCACTTTCATCTAACCTTGGGACTATAGAGACAATTCCTTGATCATCGACGATAACATTAGTTGATTCCATAACTAATTTTGATCACTTGTTGAACACCTTGTAGGCTCTACTGTTTAGGAGTACCCTCATCTCTCTTTGGATGAAATTTGCTCATGTGCTCCCTGTCATTCAACACAAAACATGTGCTTCCAAACTCATGTAAATGCTTCAGGTTAGGCTTCTTATCTCTCCATATTTCATACGGTGTCATGGAGGTTCCTAGCCAGAGACACACTTGGTTTTGAATGTAACATGATGTGTTTAATGCTTCAACCCAAAATTGAATTGAAACCTTCTTTTCTTTGAGCATGACATGAGCCATCTCTTGTAGTGTTATGTTTTTCCTTTCAACTATTCCATTATGTTGAGGGGGTCTTAGTAGCATAGAACTCATGCCATGTTTATTGCAGAAGTTGTCAAAGTGGGAGTTCTCAAACCCCCTCCCGTGATCACTCATGATTCGTACAACCTTCTTATGGTGGAGTTTTTTTTTCAAGCATCAGTCTTAAAAGTAATGCTTCAAATGCATCAAAGGTGTCTGATTCTTCCCTGAGAAAGTGTATCCTTGAATATCTAGAAAAGTCGTCAACACACACAAAATCATACCTTTTCCTCCCAAGACTTTCAACCTGCATGGGTCCCATGCGGTCCATGTGAAGTAGTTCGAGGATCCTTGTGGTGGTCATGTGTTGTGTCACTTTGTGGGGTATTCGAACTTACTTCCCCAATTGAGCCACATATTTTTCCAGGGTCGGCTTTCGTTTTCGGAATTCCCAAAACAACATCTAATGCTATAGTTTCATTTAGGCTTCTAGAACTTATGTGCCCTAGTCTTCGATGCCAAATATCTGAATTGTTCACCAGGGTAGTGAAGGAAGTCCTTGAAAGAGTTAGTAGATAATAGTTTTCTGGTGACATTTTTTCTTTCATGACACATAAGTTTGAGTTGTTATTGACTTGGAAGCTTCCTTTTGTAAACTGAACAAATAAGTTGTTATCACACAATTGGCTAGTGCGATAAGGTTTACCTTTAGTCCATCCACAAGCAAGACATTCTCTAGTTTAGGCATACCTAGGACCTTTAGAGAGCCGCTTCCAAGAACCGTGTCTTTACCTCTATTACCGAAAGTTACCGATTTAAGCTACATGGTTGTAGGTTGATAAGAAATTCCTCATTACCAGTCATATGCCTTGAGCTGTCACTATCGAAATACCATTTCTCTTCTACCTTTGTCTTTAGAGAAGTGCATATAACCATGCACCTCCCATCCCTTTTTATTCTCCATACCTACTTTGTCTTTGGATGCTGCACCTGTTGCCTCATCTCTTAACGCATCAAGAAGTGAGAGCGCTCCTTCCTGATGTGTCCCCATTTTCTACAATAATAGCAATTTCTCCTATGGTAGCGATCTTTACCCTTTTAAGTTTCTTCTGTTATGACCGTTTTTTCCAAGTTCTCTCCCTTGAACCCGAGTCCACCATGGTCTTTAGACCTTTTTCCCATTTCCAGTATCCGCTCCAGGGTCGTAGTGCCTGAATTCAACATAAGCATAGACTTCTTCATTTGCTCCAGTTCGAGTAGAGACTCTTCTTATAGGCATACCTTGTCTCATAGCATATTGTTTTGTTTGACAAGGTCTTCTTTCTCGTTGCTCAGTAGGGAAACTTGCTTTCGTAGATCCTGATTCTCATTAAGAGCCTGCAACTACGACCTGTAGAGTATGTACCATGCATTCATCAGAATTTCTTCATCATCACTACTTTTAGCATACGGTCGAGGAGGGGATGATGCAGTTTGATCTGGCACCTTGAGGAATTCTTCTATTGGCTAAAACCAACTAGGACCACATGCTTGAGGCTCCTCATTCCTTAGACTCTTCATCACTCCAGGTCATTGTGTAGGACTTGTTTAGTCTTCTCATTTCCTACACTGAATTCCTTTACTCTTGTTTGTTGGTTTTGTGTTGACTCCAAGAAACCTATTTCCTTTAAAGGGAGTTGTGGAAGGGTTAGAGGAAAAACTTGTGTTTTTGGTTTGGTAGGTACCTTTTAGTTTCTTATTCATTTTTTTTTGCTACTTGGTTGAAGTTCTTGGTCAAGAGAGCCATGGATTGAGCCAGATCGTCTCATTATTCTTTTTCACCTTATTGTGGTTCAACTTGGAAAATCATCGTTCTCTTCTTCTACTTCTTGTCTTCTTTAAGCTCTATTTCAAAGGTGCGAAGTGAGCCAACCAGTTCATCAAGTTTTATGGTTTCAAGATTCTTTGCTTATGCAATAGCGACAACTTTATAATCAAACCTTTGTGGCAAAGTTCTTAGCACCTTTCGTATGAGCTTTTCTTCAGGAATTTTTTTCTTCTAGAATAAACGACTCATTTGAGATATCGCTTATTTTGGCATGATATTGCCCGATTGCCTCATTTTCTTCCATTCGAAGATTCTCGAATTTAGAGATCAACAATTATATTCTTGATTTTTGCATAGCAGCAGTTCCTTCGAACTTGACTTGAAGTATGTCCCATGCATCTTTGGTTGACTCAATGGTTGAGATGCTTTTGAATTGAGTGAGACTTACCCCATTGAATATGGCGTTGAGAGCCTTCCAATTGTTGGATGACTACTTGTCTTCCTTAGCTGTCTTGTGAAGTTCACTTTTGGGCACCTCATTTCCCGACTCGTCCTTTTTGGTGAGAGGAGTCCAGTTGGTCAAGACTGCTTTTTAGGAGAGTTCGTCCATAGACTTGACGAGTGCACACATGCGAGCTTTCCAATACCCATAGTTGTTTCCATCCAACAAGGGAAGACGAACAACTGACCCTCCTTCTTTCGAGAGATCCATTTGGCACTTAGAAGTAAATAGTTAAAAACATTTTGGAATCCACTCAATATCTTAGAGTGACCTACTCTGATACCAATTGAAAAATAATAGTGACTGTTTGTTATGACATTGCTCCAAGAGATGCTACATCAACTGGTAAAGCACTATCATAAGTGAGGTAGTTAACTCTTTTATGTTGTGTAGTGTGTAGATTTAAGAAGTGTAAGAAGTAATAAGATAACGAGGTTAGGTGAAAGATTACGCACACACATACATGGAGGGAGACAAGGATTGGTTACACAGTTTGACAATTGCTTACGTCTGTGGGGCTGAGCCCAAATGTAAGGTATTTCACTATTTATCAATTAGGTTACAGTTGGACTTAAGTGAGACAAGGCTCCCTCTTTCTGATAGCCGTCTTCTCCTAACTATCCTATAGAGAAACATTGAAATAAGCTCCTCTTATTTCCCATACACATCTAGGTTCATTAGTGCCCAATCACTTCATCTCAAGTGGTGTAAGCTTACTGCTCACATCAAAGTTTTGTGCAGTACTTGTAGCTGCTCTTTCTCTGAAAAATAGCTCCTCTAGAAGACCTCCTTATGTGTGGTTAATTAATGCTCTGTAAAGGTTTCTTCTTCTTCTTCTATTTAAGCATGAAGATGAGATTCTTCATATTGACCAAATCAACACATTTCCAAAACTGTTTATATGCTTCCCATCATTGATTGATTTCTTTCTTATACATGAGACATAATATTTTCTTTTCCAATTGGGCTCCTATAGGTAAGATTTCCAACATATGAGATTTTCATAATCCGAAATGAGCACTATTATTCATTTTATAATTCACTCCTCCACACGTAGAGAATAAAACCAGATCTTCTGAATCTCTTGCTTGATTAGCAGAGAACCTTTCCAATGCAGTTGGTACCTAGCTATGGTAAGGTCCAACTTTCCTTATGCTCTGTCAATAGAAGATGCGTACACGGCTCTGGACAGGTGTGATAGACAATTTTCTGCAAAGTCTATTGCATCAATAGGTGAGGCATTTTATGATTTTGACAAGGGTTCTGCCAATAATGATATGTGAACACTATGTTTCTTTACTTGAAGTATAGTTGAGCTTATGTTCTTATTACTATTTTTCTTTTGCAGGAATCAAAGCTTTTTAGAGTGGATACTGAACAAATTCGTCGGCAAATGCAAGAGGTGGTTGTTAATAATTACCGTGCATTCTTTTCTGATGCTGATGCTTTATTGGTAATCCGAGAAGAAGTATCTTCGGAGGATAAACACCTGGAGGCTAGAGTCTGGTAAACATTGTTTTCATATCAGTTGGATTTTATTTTATTTTTAAGTTTAAATTTTGACCTATATTTGGTTGCTTGATGGTGTTGGATTGTTACTTTGGAGTTGATTGCTAACATGTGTCTGTTATGGGAGATTACTTATTTTAAGAATAAAGAGAAACATAATTGATGTATAAAGATTTTTGTTTGCTGATAAAAGCACAGTTTCAAGTATGATGGTATAAAGATTATAGCAGCTGAATGCTCTTGGATGGGGGGAACAACTGCATTGTGAACCCTTATATATGGATTTTTTTTTATGTTAATATATTTGTTGAGAATTATAGAATATACTTTGGATATTATTTGGTTTATCATATACCTTTTGTATACATTATCCTCGTTCTTTTCACACTTTATTTTATTTCCTTTTTGTTCCATTGCTTTGTATATATATACACTGTGTTACACACACATCCATTCAACAAGAAAAGAAGTTTTTTCTTCTATCGTTTTACAATGCCGATGTATTGATTGTTTAATGTTATTTTTGTTAAATTTTTAAATTCTTGTATTTCATATATTTATTTTACCATAAGGAATTTTGTTTTCAAACATAAAACCATATACTGCACTTGATCATGTCTATCTTTCTGATACTATCTATATAACCATCGAAGAATTTAAGTAGATCAGATGTAATGGTGTTGTTTTTCCTTCCTCTGCGGATGAAAGAAATACGAAAGCTGACATGTGGTTGCACTGAGTTCATCGAGTCTGCAGAACAGATTTTGGAGGAAAGAAAGATGAACCAAACATTGCTAGCCAATCATAGTAGTACCTTGCTTGACTTGCTTGAAATTCCCCAACTCATGGACATGAATGTGTTTGAAAAAGTTGTAATATTATTATTATTTTTTTGACATTTAAAAAGTTGTAAATTATCACATATTAAATTGAAAAAAAATGGATAACCAAGTGTATTTCAGAAACCCATGATATGATGAGGTTTTGTAGAAAGAATGGTGGCTGATTTCAGCATTGAAGCGCTGCAATGACTGTTACAAGAGGAGGATTTACATGTTACACAAATTGAAAATGGGAAAAATGCTAAAGTATGATGACACTTACACAACTAAGATGACACATCACTTCTTCCTCTTAGTAACCGGTGGGAAAAAAATAAACATAAACCAAGCCATGAGGAATTAACTTGCCTAGTTCGTACCGTTCCATGCTTAATTTTAAGAATATATATATAAAACTTTTTATGACAAAAGAAACACGGAAAATCGTACTTCTAAGTATTTCTTTTCTTAATTTTATTGGGAAACGAAAAATAATTCAACCATTAATTAGCTACGAAACTGCAATGCAATGAAAACAATCGATTGCATATCCTTATCCAAAAAATTATTTATTTAATAAAAAACATATTTCCTAAATATCTACTTGAGGAGTATAATTTATTATTTATTATATTTTTTTAATCGAGAGCTCAGAGATGATAATATTACTTTGATTTAGTAAATGGGGCATAATAAATACATAAATAATAAACTCTTTATCACAACCAAGTTCTGAAATTCTAGATCTAAGTTGGCATAAAGATTGCCCTCCTTTCGTTTATGTCCCCAAGCTCCAAGGTACGACATGTAAGTTCTAACCAGAAAAGGCTTCAATCATTAAGTTCTCCAACAATGTAAATGTTAGGTTCCTGTCAAAAGCTCAAATAAGATTTTAGTTTTCTTTAGATATTAAAATAACAGGAAAAGCTCAAATTGAATACTTAAAATAAAAACTAAGATAAAATCAATTGCATAAAACAGAACAGAACAGAACAAGACCATGTTGCCAGACCTTCGAACTCTATCAGTTTACTAGTGGTTGAACCACCGTCACCGGTGCCGCCACTTTCGGAAATACACCATAGGTTTATGAGCTGCTGGAACTTAATTGTAGCCGTAGGTTTATGAGCTGTCACCGGTGCCTGCAAGTGCCTGCAAGGATGGACCATGGTAGTGCTTTCGTATGCGACAATATCGGATTTATTTACGAACATTTTCAACAGATTGTTTAGTCAGAGGTTAGAGCGGCTGTACTGATCTCTGACGACCCTGAAATATTAGAGTTCGGTGGTGGAGCTTGGCCAACTGGAACTTAATTGTAGTCGTAGGTTTATGAGCTGTTTTGGCATAACCAATCACAGCCATAGCGTCGTTGGGGCTAAGAACCACAGTGGGCCAAGCTCCACCACCGAACTCGAATATTTCAGGGTCGTCAGATATCAGTACAGCCCAGCTAGCTCTGACGCTGCGTCTGTTGAAGGTCTCGTAAATAAATCCCGATGTGTCTGCAATCACGCCATAAGGTGCTTCAGACAACAGTGCCCATGAATTGCAGGCAGACAAAGTCTTGTTGTACACAAGAGGTAAGTCTTGGACCAAAGCACTTCCAGGAAACATGGTCCATCCTTTGATGATCAACCCATTTCCGAGAATTAAATTTCCGGCGAATGAACTATCGATAGTACCTGCTGCGGTGGTCAAGATCCATGGGATCCCATTGTGTAACGTCCCAAGAGCTGGGCCTAGATTCCCTGCTGAAGCCGAAACTAGCACACCCTTCTCCATGGCAGCAAACGAAGCTATGGCTATAGGATCCTCATACAATGGCACATAATCGAATCCCATGGAAATGGAAATCACGTCAACACCATCCGCTACAGCTTGATCCATACCAGAAAGAGCATCAGAAGCGTATCGGCCTTCATCCCCACCAAGGACCTTATACATGGCAACCCTGGCTCGAGGCGCAACTCCTCTTGCGGTTCCTTTGGCATACCCAAAGTAGGACACACCATCCACGTACTTCCCAGCAACTGTGGAGAAGGTATGCGTCCCATGACCTGCTGTATCCCTAGCTGAGTTCATCCCTAGTTTAAAACCAGCAGGATTTGCGGCCATCACGCCTTTATCGAAGTTTCTAGCTCCAATAAGCTTTCTGTTACACATGGAAGTGTTAAAATCTTGTCCTTCACACCTCCCCTTCCATCTTCCAGGAATTTTGGTCATGCCATGGTCTTTGAAGCTAGCGCT
Source organism: Tetrastigma voinierianum (assembly GCA_016808115.1). Taxonomy (NCBI): domain Eukaryota; kingdom Viridiplantae; phylum Streptophyta; class Magnoliopsida; order Vitales; family Vitaceae; genus Tetrastigma; species Tetrastigma voinierianum. Next base: position 82,872 of record JAEQBH010004969.1, read on the forward strand.
CTGGGGCCACACGCCGGTGTAGATAACACCAACAATGACATCTTCCCAAAAATTCGATGCTGGCCATAGACCAGAGATGGGTTCAGTTTAAGAAATTCAAATGTGTGGGTGGTGTCCAGGGTGACTGCCTTGTCGCAGTAAGCCGAAACGAATCCTGGGGATTCACACGTAAATTCTCCAACTCTTGTGGAGATAGCATAGCGCTGAAGCCATGGAGAGCGTGATCATAGGTATAGATAAGCCGGGGCGTGGACTGAAAGCCGTCGGAGGGAGTGGCGGCCTCCTTGAGAGAATCAAGGATGGAGGAGTACCAGTTTTCATGCGTGGCGTGAACCTTTGGCATCGCATACTAGTCCACGTGGATTATATACGTGTATCTTGTTCTCTCTCCCGAAGCTTGAATAATCAACAAAAAAAAATACATATCAGCATAATCACGTCGAGATTGTGAGCCATCTTCTCAAACAATTCAATTCTTTCTTCCTCTTTGTTTTTTTCAATATTGAATCGACTGTGGGTAAAGATCCAAGGACTATGCCCCAAAAATGAGAGCAACGTGTCACCAGATCTCAAGTTATTTTTGGGAGACAATTTCTCTTCTGCCTGTTCTTCGAGGGTTCATTTGTTTTTATAGTGTTTCTCAGGTAACACGTGTCGTTTTATGAATTGATTATGGGTTGATCATTGTTCACCATAATCATTTTCCTGATTACAGGTTGATCATCGTTCTCAGGTGACACTTGTGATTTTGTGATTTTTTAAATTATCTTATTTTACCATAAATAGAATATGTGGTTAAAATCAAATAGAATATAAATTGTGTTATAGTAAGTAAGTAGTATCTTAATAAATGATAGATAATACCTCAATGTCCTAAGTTTTACACCTTAATCTTGTCGATTCCAAGATGATACCGGCATTTTATTAATACTTAGATATTATTATACACTTGAAACACGATTATTTTATAAAAAATTATATTAAATAATATATTTAATTTATGATTTTATACTTTCGTTATAATTATTTCTAATTAATGAGTTGAAACACAAGTTTCAGAATATTCAAAACAAAAGGAAAAAGCCTACCCTATACTCCTTTCTCTAAATTAATTCACATGTATGCCCTCTCGCTTTCTATATTTTAAGTTGATACAATATAGGTCCAATAGAGGTATTGCCTATTTTATCCTTTCTCTAAATTATCCTTTACCCCCATTGGAAAGCTCAAAAAACACTAATAAGCCAAGGGCTTGAACCCTAAACATGAGAGTTACATGCCTGAGACTTCAACCACCAAGCTAACTTTTTATTTGTCTTGGAAGTTGACTAAGATGAATTCACCACTCCCTACCCCTTTTTTAACCTCTTCTGTGTTTTTATCCATCATTTGTTCTTTGGGACATGAAAAAGATAAATATTCTCACCGATGTAGTTGGGACGCTCCCACTGCTGACGAGGAATTCAATTTCTAATTAATGGAATATTAAAAGACCAACCGACAAGGAGGGTCGCCGATTCAATAATTGAGCTTGAGGCACTGGGAGTTGTCCCTTTTGGTTTCATTTTGCTGTGGCCTTCCCGAATTGGGGGTTTACTTTTACCCAACAAGGAAGATTCTTTCTCATGCGGCCCACCCCTGATGGTTGTGGTCCAGTTGTCAGCCTTCTGATCAATTCATCAGCATATTTGAAGCACCCATACTCACAAGAGAAAGAATCTTCCACTTATCATCCGAATCAATAGCAAAACTTAAAGCAAAGGCAAATGCAACAAAATCTCCTCCTTCCAGGCATTAATTGTCTGCACTTGTCTGGTGGTCCATAACACGAGCACATTGTTTACCAGCAGCAGAAAACCACTTGCAGTTGTCACGTCAATAAGTAATAACGAACCAGATTGAACCACACATTGGCGAAGGTACTTAGGAAACTCAAATCCGGCGCTGTGGTGGCAAAGCTATTCATTTTATCTTGTAAGCTTTTGACTGTTTTTCCCTGAGTATAAATTTTTGTTGTCAGTTGTCTTAGATGTTGTTTAAAATAAAAATTATAAAAATATGTAGATGTTGCCACCATTTATATTCATTAATTTGGCATTTTTATACATAGTTAGAGTGAAACGCACCTAATAAACTTTCAAGGAAACCTTTCGTTTTTTGGCACGTATTTAGATTGGACCACACTTGGTTTTATTGTTGAGAACTTTATCAAGTAACATAGTTCATCTTCTCCTTGCTGAGAAATTCCAGAGTAAAGAAAGGAGGCGGGTTCAGGCCAACTAACGTAACATTTCTTCATCGCCGTGCGTCTTTGCCTATGCAGTGCGTCGGATCACGCGCGTGTGCACTTCACGCACTTGCATCACGTAGGGCTTGCAGCGACACCATTCGGCCCCGATAATTGCCAGGCCGTGACTGCGCTTGTTGCGGGTGCTTTCGTATTTCTTGCGCTGTGGCTGCGCCACGTCGGCCGTTGACTTTTCCACGTCGACCCATTGACTTTACCCGCGTGCTTGGGTTGACTATTGGCCGAAATTTGACCGGTGTTTCTAACTTATTTTGTTGTCATGATTCCATTTTCTTGTTGTTTTGATTGAATTTCGATATGCGGGGTGATGAATTTCTCCATCGATTCATGTTATTTTTAATAAGAATGGTCGCCCGATGGTCTCGAAGCCATGCGTGAATTTATCACCGGCGCGGTACGTGAGCACATAATACTGGGTGACGATCTATTCGAGAAAAATGGACAAAGAAATTGATTCTGCCTATGCCATTTGGATTGAGGATTTGGAAAGTGCTAATCTTCGGATCATCGACGATTTTGTAATCTGTCCCCATTGCATTATTGTTGATGAGTTTGGCAACATTGATATTGCGAAGTTTGGGACTTACTTATTTACTCGGTATCTTGAGGATGCCGCGGGGTGGTGTGCCTTTAAGTTCGCGCGCCAAACTTTATCATATTCGTCAAGAACCGGGTGAGCGGATTACTATATATCATAGCCGGCTAAAATCTACTTGGGATCAACTATTTTCATTTGAACCAGTTCTCTCGATTCATTAACGCAGGTGGTTTATGTTCATAGTGAACAAGGGCGGTGTTTTAGTTTTTAATGGGGCTTAGTGAGTTTGAATCGACTAGAGTCATGTCTCCATCGGGATCCTTTACCAGCAGGTCTCCTGTGACTATTAATAAGTTAGTTGATAATGAGACCGTCTTAGCGAACCCCATTTTCTATCAGTTATGGTTCTTGCTACTCCGTATTGTTACAGCGGTATTACTCATGTTTTTCCCTTTGTCAATTCACCTACCTATGTTTCCAAAGGCAGAGGGAATAATGTCAAACGACATAACAATAAGAAGTCTCTTCTTATCTGCAGTTTCTGTAAGAATAAAGGTCATTATGTTGAAACTTGTTACACTCAATAGCGTATTCTTCAGAACACAACTGTTTTGACCCAGTCTAAATTATCAGCTATGGACTCCCATTTCAAGTTTGGTCTTGCCTCATCTCTCTCTATAGTAGATCTCTGGGGATATGGTTGTCGGGTTCATCTTCCATCTTCGGTGCATCCGAAACCTTTACTCTTTCTGATATCGGGTACTTCTCTGCGTGGCGTCTTGATTACGCACCTTTCTGATCATGTGACTTCTTCTCCACAGATGTTGTACCTTCACACACTTCTACTTCTCTCCTACCATATATCATAAATGGTTCTCCTATGTATGTCTCTTATCTTGGTAATGTCTCTACACCAGCCTTGTTTGTTTCCAATGTTTACCAGATTCCCAAACTCACCCATAATCTTCTTTATGTTGGGAAACTCACTAAACTTTGTTTTTCTCTAACCTTGTCCTCTACTGGTGTGGTTGTGTAGGATTCTCAAATGGGACAAATCGTTGGGACCGTTGTTAAGATCATAAGTTGTGCATATTCAAATTTATGAAACCATTACTATAAGACTATAAATTAATCCTCGGCAATAGCGCCAAAAACTTGATAAGAGCCCAACTTATATATATACAAATTTACAAACACTATTCTGAAAAGATATAATCCTAATCTCGAAGCCAGCGATATCAAAAACTTGTTAAAACCAAATATAACTTGTATGCTCATAAGAGGAATAATTTTGTCACTAAACTCAATTAAAGGTTTAATTTGGTTTAAAAACTGCAAGTGCACAGCTCGTACAAGTAATAAAGTGGACCTATAAGTCTGGATATCGCTCCCACAGAGATAGAAAAAAATTTAAACTTCAACTACCCCAACTACTCAAGTTCTATACTATTTGAACTTCCAGTTTAGAGAAAATTTAGTAACCTAATAAGAATTTTAATAAATGGAAACCTACATTTAAAATAAAGGAAAAAAAATCCTAAATATAAGCTTGGGTGAACCGGATTATTCTTTGGAAGTAGACATAAGTTTCCTCTGTGAAATTATCGATTCTTACATCATAATCTCCATTCTCTTTTCCTAAGTTGGAATGAATTTGTCGAGTGAGGAGTGGTATAGTTTGGATTCACTCCTCTAACCATACTCTTCACTAAGTAGAGGTTCATGTTCATTTTTTAATCATGATTCTAATAAATTACTTGTAATTAGAATTTCTCCGTAAGATTTGGGTATTTTTCTTTTATAATACTTCATACCCATTTCTTATGATTGCAGATCTCTTGCTTCCCAAGACAGGGTAGTTGCTAGATTTCTACAAAATGAATGATGTCTCATCCTTAAGATCTGAAAGAGTTTTCTCTTTCCTTGATTAGATCTCATGCTAACACGGGATCGAATCATTCTTACAGACCCGAGAGATCTAATTGATTAAATTGATATATCCCACTCAACCCATTCTAAAGTTATGACAAATTGAGAGTTTATCTAGAAGTAACTTTTTAGAGCTCATTAGTTCTTGATATTAGTCAGCATACTCCCAGATGCTTGCTCTAGCACTGTCAGAATCTCCATCTCTCGTGTCCTTTCGAAGAATATCTAGGAATCGAGCAGACAATAGTCCTTTCATGGGTATAAGCTACTAGGAATTAGAACAATTAATTTCAAGGACAACACATTCAAATAAATTCAAAAAATTCAACTTAGGAATTTTCTTCTCATTGTGAAAAAGACCATAACTAACATCAGATCTTTCCTAGTAGAAGTTGTGTTCTCGAAAAGCTGGTTATAGTATACCTTGAAATCTTTTTGATCGGGAAAATTCCACTATAACTGCAATCAACTGAAGAAATGAGTTCCAACTTTTGTCTAGAGTTCATTGAATTCAAATAGTAATCGTAAATGAATTTTGGATTAAATTCGCTTAAAACCACGAGCAATTTCTTGTTTTAGATCAGGTAAACGAATCGAAAATCCACGCTAAAATCTAATCTCTGAAGAAAGAAAAGAAAATAAAAAGAAAAGAAAAAAATAAGAAATAAAAGAAAAGAAAAAGAAAAATATAATACAAAGAGTCCTCGGCTCTTAAGTACTGGTTGATCAAGTCTTTGATTGGCTTTACCTCACTTTCATGATCATTCTATTTATAGAGGCACAAAAGTTTGGACCACAGAGTGGAGACTATGTGAATCCTAAATTATACAGCCCAGATTTGCCTTCTGCAGCCGCGACCTAAGTTTTCTGCGCGATAGAGTTTTGATATTTTTGTTGCGGGTCTTTGTTTGCGGTATCACGGTTGTTTGTTCGCGACGAAGATCGTAACCATACTTTGCCGATTCTGACGATGTTTTGTTGCAGCCAGTCTTCTTTCTTTTAGCATGATAACTATGCGTGACAATATTTTTGTACATTCCTCAACGATTATGCTTCATAACATCCGATAATCATGTCGCAACACAATTTCATTGCAGCTTTGCAAATTTGATGTCGCGGCGAGATTTTCTCATGTCGCAACTGACATCTTTGTTGGGTTATGTTTGCAACATTGTCTTGTATTATGCGCACATTTGCCGTTAAAAAGTTTGTCGACAAAGGCATTGCCCGGGCTTGACTTCTTGTTCGCGACTTTTGTTCGATATTGCGACATGACTTCTTGGTGTTGTTAATATTTGCTGTAGCGACCCAGATTTCATGTCACGACAAGACTCTTCTGTGTTCAGCTTACTCGTTATGTCACGACCCAGTTTGTTATGTCTCGACAAAACTTCTTTGCATTGTGTTGAAACCTTTGTCGCGACATATAAAAGTCTGTTGCTACCTCATTTCTCTCATTTGACATTTACGTGTTCTGACTATTAAAGTCCATGTTGCAACACGATTTTGTCTTCCTCAAAACTCCAAGTATGTTGCAACATTGTGTTCCTTTGTTGCGACTAGGCCAGTTCAACAAGTAAGTGTCACCAGTCGTGGCATAAATTTTCTTTGCATTGAACATCTTCTTCGGTGGTCTATGCAATACCGACCAAAACTCATATGTTGCGAGAGTCGGTCTTCGCGACCGAAGTAGATTCTGTCGCAACATAGATTCGCCTTCTAGTCTTTCATTATGTCGCAACATAACTTATCTTTGTCTCAGCTGGCTTCTTCCCATTTCCTGTCGTGACACGCTGTCTTTTGTTACGACATAGCTCATTTGCCAATTTTTAGATCTCGTGTTGCGACATAGAAAATATTGTTTTAACACGAGTTCTCCCAGCCATTTGTGGTAGTTTGTCTAGTGACTCGAAAGTCACGTCACGACGGCTGCCTGATCTTGTTTTTAACTATCTTTATTGGCTGAAATCTTCCTTTTGAATTAACTCCTACAAAACACAAAGTTTGTATTATTCCATAATTTATTAACTGACTCAGAAAATATAAAACAAGCCAAAAAATGGTTAAAAATAGATGAGTTTGAACTGTATTACCCAGCTTAAAAGTTTTGCTTATCACAAGCAAAGAAAAAGACTTTGTTTGTCCTCGAGCAATTTAGCTTTATTTTAAGGACATTTTTCTATTTTGCGATACAATTTTTTTCTAAATACGCAACTTGAATTGAAACTAGTTGAATTCTGACTTAGTACAAATTTAGTTGTTAGATTTGAGCACCAAAATTTTCAAATAATGTCCTGAACAAACTAATGAATTTTGAAATAAACAATTCCAATCAAGTAATCCCGATCTCTGTGTGTGTGTTGGTTTTTCTTTCCCTTAAATATGCGAGGATTACCTAATCTTCTAGGACTACATCGTGTGCAATTCTTTTAGCTCTTCAAAGTCTCATATGCTTTTTTTCATATTAGTCTCCACTAGTGTAAGCCAGTACCACATGAATCAATTAGGTCTTTTAGGCAGCAGAGTTTGGCTTGGGTAATTGGGTAGATAAGTGAAGAATTTATGCTAAGAAGAATTTACCCCGGATGCCACTCTTGGTATGTATCTTTGCCTCTATCCTTCATCCTTTTCTTTTCTACTATTAATAAAAATATATTCCCCCGAACTTGTCGCCGAGTAGCATAATCTGCATATTCTAAGCTTGTCATCTTTTAGAGAGAAGTGCCCTTTTTGCTTTTATTTTACTTGTCAAAAATTTTTAGGATTAGTGCAATGTCTTGTCTTCTTAGGCTTTCTACCACTCTTAGAGAACTTTGGGTTATGGCTCCATACCAGTTGACATTAGGGTACTAGGTGTTGAAACACCCTAGACAATTGTTGAGAGGAAGGCCACAAGACAAAACTTAATCCCATTTGACAATTTACATTTTTGACTTTTTCTCTGCATTCATTTTCCATTTATTCATTTGTTCTTTTCTTTTTCCATTCTTCATTCTTGTTTCCTTTCAAATCAACATAACATTCCCCAAAACTTGTCCTTTTCTATATTTTGAAGTTCATACTTACGAAGCAGGTAAATAAGGGTTATTTCTTGCCCAGAAGTTAGAATAAAAGATAGTTTTAAGGCTTCTAATTATTGTTCAAATGAAGAAATGAGCAATTGCTCAATCTTAAATTAGAGTATATGCTTATGCATATTATGAGGGTAGGCTTGAAAACCAGGCTTCCAAGGATGTCTATATCACTTCTGATAGTGGTATTGCCTAGGATTAAATCTTGACTAATAATCTAACAAGTTCTAGGACCTTGGGTACGTTTGTTGTGTTGAACCGAGAAAGATGTCCCTAATCCTTCCTGATTTGTTAAGGAACATTTTAACCATGTGCATTGTTTTCAAGACTTTCACTAACCTTATTGTTTTGTAATTTCAAAAGTCTTCTTTGTGCTATCTATTTAATACTTCTTCAATCTGAACCTTTAAACTTCGTATAACTTTTCATCTGACTTGGCTTTTCCGATCCATTGGGGCTACCGCGATTTCAATTACTTATTGTTGGATTATTCAGTAGTTGTTATGCAAGTTCAAACATCATTTATCATCTGAAATGACAGAGGAATGACATGACAACTTTGAATTCCGCTCAATCAATGTATCCGGACAATTCACCATCGTTGACGACTCATTTTCACTTCAGTTCATTCATTTATTTAAAACAAAATACAATCCTAATAAGTAGTTAACACCAGACAAAAAGAATTTCACAGAATGTTAAGAAGAAATTGTTTGTTGATCTTTATTAAGAGGGATGGTTACAATTTTTGGTTTGGAGAGAATGAGGCTACGAGGTTCATCTCCTTATTTTGTAGGTTAGAATTTTAGGTTAGGAGGTTCAAGGTTGAAGCTAGCTAAAGATGGAGGAAACTTGGGTATTGAGATATTTGGTTTCTCTTTCTCTAGAGGTTCTTCCCTATTGAAGAGGCAATGATCATTGGTATATTCCACTTGAGTGATCAATTCATCTTGCCTCATACCTATGTGATTCATGGTTCCTTCAAGTTCAGTGACCATAGTGTGCATGTTCACTAAATTTGAATTCACCTTATCCATATTATCATTCCACAATTTTTGTCTGCAATTGTTGTCCATCTGTAGCTCCTTGTCCCTCTTCTCCATAAACTTCCCAAATTCCTTGAACTATTCCTTGTAGAGATACTTGAACCTCTCTGCCTTATACAACATACTACCTTCCATCTTTTCTTCTATTTTTTTCTAAAAAGGTTAGCACATCTTCAGCCCTTCTTAGTTGTTTATTATAGAAGGTATTTATCTTCGAATCTAGCCTTTACATTAATGCTCTTTCTCTCCTCTCCATTTCTTCCTTCCACTCTTCATCCCTCTGCTTGAGTAATTGTTCCCATCTTTGCTTTCTTCTTCTGAATTCAGCTTCCAGAAATTTTTCCCTGTTCCTCTATTGCTGCTCCCACCTTTTCTTTCTCTCTCCTCCATTTCTTTCTTTATTGACACCAGCATGTTCATAATCTCTGCATTTCCTTCATTGCTCCATGAACATTCAATTGGTTCAGAAAATGTTTCCCTTACATCAGGAGGAGGTCTCATACATTTTGCATTTAGGTCCCTCCGGATGGCGGTTGACCCCTGACTGGGTTTGTTCCATCGCTCTTGGGTTCATCTTCTTCCTTCTAGGGCTCCTCTGCCACACTTCTGTGCATCTCCTTTATTTTTTTGCTCTTTGGTCCCTTGATCACTCCAATCAATGTCCAAAGGAGAAACCAGGACAAAGTTTCCTCCTCCCACCCATATCCCTTTTACTCCGGCCCGGAACCACCGAGTGCGGTGATAGTTCTTCGGATAGGGGATGGAATCTCCTTTCACAATCTTGTGGAAGGTTCTAATAGATGTTTCAATAATTTTCCCCTTGTTAAACTTGTATCCCTTTAGTAGGGCATACAAGAGAATGGCTTCATTCTCCCTTATTGTGCTCAGATGCTTAATAGGATTAATAACAAAAGCGAAAAAAATAAAAACCTTGGCTATTACATTTAGGGATTTCTTGTGGATGGAGTCATTGGGATTTTTCTTAGTTGAGTTCCATTTCCCTTTTCCTCCCGTCAGGAAGTCAACAATCTTGTCATGATTGGGTTCTCTAAGCAGTCTTTTGAACTTAGATCCATTCTTGGGATCTTTGATTTGTAGAACCTCATTGATCCTTTCATGCTCCATGGGGACCCATACTCCTCTGACGTAGACTAAGTCCTCCCTCATATCTATCATGTTGGAATAGAACTCCCTGACCACTGCAACAAACCCATGTGGTTTGTGCTTGTAGAACAAACTCTAGCCCATTTTTTCGATTATCTCAGCAAACGGTGAGATGAACGTACCGAACCCCCTTTCTCCAATAAACCCTTTGTCGCTAAGATTCTTTTCCCATAAGGAGTAGGCTTCATCTGAAATAAATCTTCATTGTCTTCTGCTTCTTTAGCTTGCTCAACTATACTTTTTTCATCTATTTTCTGCTTTTTTTCTTTCTGAGCAGGGTTTTGTGCCTCTTTCTGCACTTTCGATTCTGCTACTGGGGTTGTCTCAGTATGAGGTTCCAGATGAACCTCCTTTTCACCAGTTGTGTACTCTTCCATCATCTCATTGAGATTTGGGACTTGGCTGCAGGCTTACGCCGTGTGAGATCATGGTTTGGAACAGGTCTGCAGAGATCTGAGTTTTTAGAAGTGAGAGGAAGGTGGGATTTTGGTGAGAGTATGAGTGATATGAAGCAATGGGAAGGGGGTGGCTTTTCAGTTTTGGAGAACTTCTTCAGTTTATGGCTCAATAAATGAATGTTCTCTTAGTGGGTATGACAATTAATGATTAGGTACTTATGATATCTTTTGAATTTACTTGTGGAATTTATTTTGTGACCTTAAAAAAATGAGTACACCCCATTCTTTAAAATTCCATGTCGTAACACACTTTGGGTTTGTCGCAACAATGACTAAATCTGACAGGTAGAAATTTTGTCGAGACACATGTCATGGACCCGATAAATGTCTCTGAGGTTACAATATGGAGCCCGCGACAAAATTTTCTGTCGCGACAAAGATTGGTTTTATGCTTGAAAAGTGGGTCACGGCCGGTGTTTGAAGGTAATTCAGCGACCGTGTTTACATTTGCCATTTACTTTAGTTTCCAAGAATTTTTGTCGCAGAAAACGAGTCACGACATCATATTTGATTGAGTTACATGCATGGCAAGACTTTTAATGTCGCGGCCTAATTTTCTTATAAATTGTCTTAATCAATCAATTCCTTGTTACAACAACCCTTTTTCCTCACTTATAAAACAATGTCGAGACACAGATTTTTTTGTCGTGACCAAGAATTTGTTTCCCCAAATTGTTGCAACTTAAAGCGTAGCTAATTCAGTTAATCACTAACTTCAGTCAAAATTTTTAATTCAAGCATTGTGAAGACATATTTAGCAACTGAGAAAATCATCGATTCGATCTTAAACAGCTATCTCATTTAAAACACATCAACAGCATTCAAGCAATTAGCGTGAAACTCCCCCCAACGAGCTTAACATATGTATTATTATTACAAATAGGTTTAGGGAATGAGAAATACTTCCCCTTGTAGTCATTTTTTTCGCAATTTAGTTTGAGGTAGTGTGCTTTACAATAAAATCTTATTCTAGTTCATCCTTCCTATCAAAAATTTTTTTTTAGCAAATGATCAAGCTTCCTAAAAAGAAACTTCTAACCAAATCAAAATTTAATAATCCAAAATCACAAAAAAAAAAAAAAAAATCAACATCAATCTAAGAAAATAAGAAAACTAAAAAAAATTTAGCTTGGGTTACCTCCTAAGAAGCTGCTCAGTTTAATGTCCATAGCTAGACACAAGCTGCAGAGTGTCTTCAATTCAGTCATTTTCTTTTCTCTTTTCAAAATCTTGATCTACCTCCTGTATGCTTCCTCCAAGATAATGCTTTAATCTCTGACCATTTACTTTGAATTCATTTCCAGATTAGGTCTTTAGTGTTCTTTGCTGAAAAGGGTGTACTTGTTAACCTTTGTATATGGACTACCACTCCATCTTGATTTCGGTTTCATGGAAGAGCTTGAGCTTGAGTTATATAAAATAACTTGTTCTCATAGCAGAACTCCCTCCTTAGAATTTTACGATCATGCCACCTCTTGAATCTTTCCTTGTAGATTTTGGCATTGTCATAGCTTCATTTCTCAATTCTTCCAGTTCATTCATTTGGGGTAGTCTCTTTTCCTTGGCGACGAAAATAACGAGTTCAATTTCTGATGGCTACGTAGCCTTGTATTCCAATTACAAGGGGAGATGTGAGGTTTTACGCCTCTGATGCAGTATGGGGACGTTCGATGGGAGTTTATAGTATTAGTTCTATAAGCCCATGGTGCATCATCCAGTTTTATGGACCAATCTTTTCTGCTTACACTCACTGTTTTCTCCAGAATTTCCTTTATCTCCCTATTGGAAATTTCAGCTTGTCCATTTGATTAAGGGTGATAAGCCAATCCCATTAGGTGTTTTGATTCCATACTTGCTCTTAAGTTTCTGAAAACTGTTGCAGAAATGGCTTCCTAAATCAACGATAATTGTGCAGGTGCTCCAAATATGCTGTATTTCCTTTAACATAAACCTGACAATTGTAAAAACATCATTTATGGGACAAAATTTGTTGCTTCCACCCATTTGGATACATAATCTCTGACTAAGAAATGTATATTGCAAAATGATGATAGAAAAAGGTCCCACGTAAGTCTATTCCCCATACATAAAAATCGCACCCACGAGAATTTTTGCGAAATTATTTCATTTTCTTACCTTATGTTTCCCATTCTCGATAAGCATCACAATGTTTTACCCATTCAAAGCAGTCTTTGAATAAGTAGGCTAATAAAATCCGATTGGAGAATTTTCTAGGTTGTCTTGTCTCTTACGCAAGTGTCCTCCATATGTGATGCATGACATTTTCCATAATACCACCTTGTTCTATTTGCAGGACACATCTCCTTATGATCATATGCTGCTCCTCTTACATCTGATAATTGGGTCATCCCATTATTTATAATCGCAATAAGTTCTCAATTTCTCTTTTTCTTGGTAGCACAATTCACATGGCATAATTCCTGGCTAAATGATGACAATATCATAGGGTGTTTGTAACCAACAACATCTAATGGCTGGTCATTGGAGAATTTGTGTTATTTCTTCCCCTTTTCTGTTCAGCAATTCTCTCCATTCTAGACAAGTGATCCACATCATTGTCACTATCCCTTCTTATCATGATTTCAAAGATCAAATTCATATGCGCGATGCACCATGATCGAGTCTTGGCTTTGCATCCTTCTTTTCCATTAGATATTTAATTGCAGCATGATTAGTGTGTATAACAACATGGGACCTCAATATATAAGGCCTGAATTTTTCACAAGCAAATACCATTGCTAACATCTAATTTTCTATGGTGGAGTAGTTCTCTTATGCCTCATTGAAAGTTAGCATAGTATATGGCCTTGAATATCTTGTCAGTTCTCTGTCCCAATACAACTCTCATTGCATAATCACTGGCATCACACATAATTTCAAACTCATTGTTCCAATCTGGTGTTAACATAATGGGAGTTTATACTAATTTGGATTTAATTTCCTCAAATGCAGCTCTGCATGATTCATCAAAATCAAATTTTGCATCTTTTTCCAATAGTCTGCACAATGGTCTAGAGATCTTTGAAAAATCCTTAATGAATTTTCTGTAAAATCTAGCATGTCCCGGGGAAGCTTCTTATTCCTTCTTCTGGTGACATGAGAGTTTTTATAACAACAATCTTTGTTTGGTCTACTTCCAATCCAGCAGCATAAATCTTGTGCCCCAAGACAATACCTTCAGTTACCATGAAATGACATTTTTCCCAGTTTAAAGCTAGATTCTTGTCTTGGCACCTCTAAAGTATTGTTTCTAAGTTTTTCAGACAATCTTCAAAACTGGATCCATACACTGAGAAATCATCCATGAATATTTCCATACCCATATTCCACGAATCGGAAAATAGACATCATACATCTTTGAAGGTGGCGAGACATTACATAATCAAATGACATCCTTCTAAGGCAGAAATTTGACATTAGGACATATAAATGTTGATTTCTCCGATCCTCAGGAGCTATTGCAATCAATTTATATGAATATCCATCAAAGAAATAATGGGAGTGCCTTGCTAACATGTCAACATTTGGTCAATAAAGGTAAGAGGATAATGGTCATTTAAGTAGCGGTGTTTAGTTTCACGTAGTCTAATACACACTCTCCATCTTATTTTAGTTTTGTAGGAATCAATTCATTCTTCTCATTTTTATCCACGGTGAATCCACTTTCTTTGGAACGACATCTTTGGCTCACCAGGCCCATCAAAATTGCATATATAAAATTTGCATTTAACCATTTGGAAATTGCTATTTTCTTACTACTTCTTTCATTCTTCGGATTGACGCTACTGGAGTGCTCTATAGAAGTTCTAGCATTCTCCTCAGGATCTTATGCATCTGATGAAGAGCAGTGCCTTCAGTGTCTGTAGACCAAGTATTGCGCTTCTTATACTATGAGTCTCAGGCAGTTTTGCTCTTCCAACAGTTAATCTGTTGAAATGACCAGCAACCCTTTCTGGTTGTAGAAGGCATATTTTAAATGTTCGAGGCAATTCCTTTCAGTATTAAACCTTTTGAACTTTTTTGTTTCTTCAGCAGCGTTTCTTCTCAGCGTGGATCTTTCTACATTGTTCTCTCTAATGTTGAATGCGAATCTTCAGGTTTGAAGAGTGAGTTCAAATTCAACTTGAAAGTGCTCAAGATCTTGAAATTCATCTCATTCTCATTCCATTGGTGTATGAAATTCTGATAAATTAGTGGAGTTGAAATGATAGGAATTTTTTGTTTCTACAAATTCACATTAGTTTTGAGTTAAGTTTGTTTTAGGCTGTCATTGAATTAAATGCCTTGCCATCTCCAGCCCTGAGTCAGTTCTCATACCTGACATCAATCAATGTTGCTCCTATTATAAGAAGGGTCTTCCTAACGGCGGTGAGACTTGTTTGTCTTCTTTACTGTTATGACTACAGTCTTTTTGGAAGACAAATTTTCCCACCTTGATGTTGTCTTCAAGGATACCCTCGGGATGGGCCAATCTGTCTGTCTTCGGTCATAGCTATGGAGTAGTTCCCCCCAAACTTGATCTTTTAGCATGACGAGGGCGTCAGAGGTTGATCTTGGCTCAATCACCACGGTCTTTTCCATAATCGACATTCCCAAACATGCAAGGTATAATGAAGCTACTTGGATCCTACCTTTTTTGGTATGGACTTACAATTCTTCTTGAAGGGTTGCATTCTGACTCACTATCCCTTCCTCATTATTTCTCTTTTTGTTCAGCAGATCTTTCATAGATTTTGCATAATGAGCTTGGTGATTAATGCCTCACGAAGGGAACGTTGATCTCTATCTTTTAAACATGTTTAAGAATTTGAAAACTGCTCCTCCAGTTTGCTATAGCCTTTGAGAATGGAGATTGGAGGATTATAACTCCTCCTCCTTCCTTCCCTCTCTTGCTTGGGATCAGTTCTCTGACTTCTACTCGCTTCTTTGTAGCTTTTGGACTGTTCTGCTCATGTTCTTCTCTAATCTCGACTTTTCTCTTCCTCAAATTAATTCTTCTTTTCTACTCATCTATCCCTGCCACTTCTCGAGTCTTTATATCTGATGCTGGATTCTTTCTAGTCATAGGAAATGAATCAGCAGGCTCTTGCATATGAGCCGGTTATAATCATATCTTGATTCTTCAAGCATTAATAGTCATTTGCACAAATCTTGTTGTGTTTGCTTGGAAATTTCAAGGTCAAATTTTTTTTTCTCAATGTGATTAAAATCCTTTTGTTATCGACGCGAAATTAAATCTAATCATGAAAGGATGGAGTCCTTTTAGACTACGATAATCGCACCTTTCCCTCTATTCTTGCTATTGTTCTTCAGTGTTGGCTCAGGGGCATAGTATATGCTTGGAGTAATTGGTTTGTTCATATATGGTTCCTATTAACTTTTCCACCATATGCTTTCATGGTTTCTTAGTCTTGAATTTATGGTGTGTAGCGGGTTGGGCTTGGGCTTGATCTCAACTCTTGTTTACATTTAGGTATTGTGCCTCCTCAACCTAAAAGTAGGACTCTTCTTCCTCGCCACCCTCGGCACTATTTCTATTTCCTTCTCTCATTTGCTCCAACTTCTGTATGCAGGTGTGCATCCTCTTCTCTGTTGCTCACTGACTTGTTCCTTAACTGCATGACTTGGCCTCTCTGTTTGTGGTTCTATCCAATCCAATCGAAGGACCATTTCCTCTCATCCTGTGCTGCTCTGAACATTGAGATGAGTCTTAATTTTTCATTGGCAGGTCTTCAATAACACTTGCCTCCCACTTCTTCTTTTAAAACCTGCAACAAGATGCATCAATTGCTATACCCTTGGAGGTATAATTCATCAGCATATTAGAAAATGTTCATCTGGGTTGTCAAATCTATCCATTATAGGGCACCTCTTGATAATCTCTTGAACCTTTCCATATGATGTGAGACTCTCTATCTCCTTGCTTGAACACAATGATTTCTCCTCTTACCTCTCAGCGGTTGAGGTGGAGGGAAAAATCCTTCATGAATGCCTCACAGTTCTTCCAGTATTCACGATCCCAGTAGCAATGGTCAAACCATGTGGCTGCCACATCTCCTCGTGAAGAATGGGAAGAGTTGAAGCTTGATTACATCGGTCACCCCACTCCATTAGTTTCATAGTGTTTGCCATCCTCATAAATCTTTCTCCCCGGTGCTCGTTTGGATCTTGAGAAGGGTAGCACAGCGAGGCGGTGTTGATGAACCATTGTAATCAAGGCTGGCTTGACTCAAGTTGTTTTAACTAATGGAAGTTTGTCTCATTGCAAAGTACTCTTCTTAGAATGAGCCTCTAAGCTCCTCTCTTGTGGCTGGTCTCTGTAAATTCTCTCTGCGCCTTCTTGGAATAGTGCGATCTTTCTGTTGATTATCCATAGCCTATCTCTCTAATCACAGGTAGCTTTCTAAGATTTTTTTCGAGGTTCTTTGAATTCTGTATCTAAGTACTTGAGTTCTGCTTCTCATTTTCTGCCATTTAATATTTTCTTAGAAAGTGAAACCTGTGAGATCAATAGAGTCGGTGATAACAAAAATTGTATATTCATTAGGCATCCAAAAAGATCAGTAGCTTATTTAGCCAGCTATTTGTTAAAAGCTGTTTTTTGATTTTAAATTTTGGCAAAACAAGAAAAATGTCAAATAAACATTCTCTCTTTTGTCATAATGTTGATTTTTAAATTCTTGATCCAACAACGGCAAAAAACGTTGTCTGGTACATATACAAATTTATGACCTTTATTACCAAAGACTATTATCGATTCTAGAACAACGGTCTTAAAAACTTGTTAGACCATAAGAAGGTTGTGCATATTCAATTTATGAAACCATTGCTAGAACTATAAATTAATCCGAACAGCGAGCAAAAACTTGATAGGCAGCATATATCATCTGAATTTACGAACTATTACGAAAGAATATTATCTAATCCCGAATGACGGCGTAAAAACTTGTTAAAACCATATAACATGCTCATAAGAGGAATAACATTTTGTCACTAAGCTTCAATTAAATATTTAATTGGGTTTTGAAACTATATTACTTTGACTCGATGCAAGTAATAAGTGGACACATAAGTGGGATGTCATTCCCAAAGATTGAAAAGAATTTAAACTTGACTACCCCATCTACTCAAGTTCTACTGTTGAACTAGGTTTAGAAAAATTTAGTAACTTAATAAAATTTTAATAACTAGATCTACCATTTAAAAATAAAAGGAAAAATTCAAATCCTAAATATCAACTATTTGAAACAAATTATTAATTTGATGAATCTTTGGTTCCACTCTTTGTGAAATTATCGAATTCTGCATCATAATCTCATTCTCTATTTTCCCCCCTAAGTTGAGATAAAAATTTGTCAGGGGGCAAGTATTATAGTTTAGATTCCTCTTCTAATAATACTCTTCCTTTGGTGAAGTTCATTCATTTTAAAATCATGATTCTAATCAGATTACTTATCAGTAAATTTCATAGATGGGTATTTTTTCTTTTTCGATAGCCATGCCATTTCTTGTATTTGCGATTTCTTGCTTCCCAAGGCAGGCGAGTTGCTAATTTTCTACAAAATGAATGATGTCTCATCCTTAAAGATCTGAAGAGTTTTCTCTTTCCTTGATTAGAAATCTCATGCTAATAACAAGGATCAAGAATCCTTCTTCAGAACCCGGAGAATCTCTAGTGATTAAATTGATATATCACTCAACCCATTCCTCAAACCATGACAAATTGAGGATTTATCTAAGTAACTTTTGAGCTCATTAGTTCTTCAATATTGTCTAGTATACCCCAATGCTTGTCTGTCACTCTCGAGAATCTCCATCTCTCTGTCACTTAGAAGGCCTCTTGATGCAGAGTCGAGACGATAGTCCCTTTCATAGATTATCAGCTTCACTAAAATTGGGAACAATTAATTTCAAGGTCAACACCATTCAAATAAATTCAAAATTCAAAATTCAACTTATGATATTTTCTTCTCATTGTGCAGAAAAGACCATAACTAACATCAAATCTTTCCCAGTAGAAGTTGTGTTCTCGAAAACTGGATAACAGTATACACTGAAATACTAATCAGTAAAATTCCACTTTAACTGCAATCAATTGAAGAAATGAGTTCCAACTTTTGTCTAGAGTTCATTGAATTCAAATAGTAATCGTAAATGAATTTCAAGATTTAAATTCAACTTCAAAACTTTTGAACAATTTACTATTTCATATCCAGTAAACGAATAAAAAATCCCATGCTAAATCTAATTTACGAAGAAAAGAAAAAAAGAAAAAAGAAAGAAAAGAAAAGAAAAATATAATACAAAAGAGTCCTCGGCTCAGGTGATACAGTTGTTTGATCTTGATTATTTGCCTCACTTTAGAAATGCGTTTCTATTTATAAAACCTTAAAGTTTAGACCCCAAATTGAGGCTATGTGTGAATCATAAAAATTATAGCCCATATTTGCCTTCTCTATCAGCGACCCTAGAAATTGTGTGGCAGCGAGTTTAATGTTTTGTGAGTCTTTGTTGCGGGTATCTGGGTTAATACATTTGCGCAGAAGAGATCCCATTGCTCCTTCTTGCTTTAGTTGCGACATCATATTTTTGTTGCGATAGCATATTTTTGTTGCGATAGTCTTCTTTCTTTTAGCATGATAACTCTGTCGCGACAGAGTTTCCTTTGTCGCGACAATATTTTGTGCATTCCTCAAACAATTATGTCGCAACATCGATAATCATGTTGCAACACAGTTTGGTCTGGCTCTGCGAGTTAGTGTCCATGACGAGTTTTCATGTCGATGACATCTGATCGGGTTATGTTGCAACCTTTGTCTTGTAATTATCTACTGCGTTTACGTCGCGCGACCGAGGAAAGTGTCACGGCACGCAATAAGGAAACGATGTCAGGGTTGACTGCTTGTTACGACTTTTGCTCGATGTTCTGCGACCATGACTTCTTGGTGTTGTCAATATTTGCTGTCGCGACCTAGTTTTCATGTCGCGACCTAGTTTTCATGTCGCGACAAGACTCTCCCGTGTTCAGCTTACTCATTATGTCGTGACCTAGTTTGTTATCTCACGACAGAACTTCTTTGCATTGTGTTTAAACCGTCGTTATATATAAAGTCTGACATGACCTCGTTCTCTGGTAAACATTTCTATATTAGACATTGTATCCATGTCTGGCGACATGAATTTATCTCCTAAACTTGAGCATGTTGCAACGTTGGTTCCTTTGTTGCGACCGGGCCGATTCAATAAGTAAGTGTCACGATCGACATAAATTTTCCTTGTTAAGCTAAACTTCTTCTTTCAGTGCTCTCTTGTCTCAACAACCAACTCCTCATGTTGAGAAGTCAATGTCGGCGATAAAGTGAATTTTATCGACATGATTACGCATACAGTATTTCATTATATAACCATGACATAGCGATCTTTGTTTCAACTGGCTTCTTCCCATTTCCTATCATGACACGTTGTCTTTTGTTGCGACATAGCTCATCTGCCAATTTTTAGATCTTGTGTTGCGACCGCAAATATTGTTACCTTGGGTTCTCTAACTTGGATTTGCCCAGGCGTTTGTATGACCTAGAAAGTCTCATTCTTGACAGAGGCTGTACAATTCTTGTTTTCTCTTCTTTCTTCTTTGAAAATCTTTCCTTTTTGAATTAACTCTGCCAAAACACAAGTTTGTAATTATTCATGGTGGCATTAAAACGACTTTGAAAATACTAAGCAAACGGAAAAATGGATTAAAATAGATAATTCAAGACTCATCAGCATATAAAATTCGGAAGGTTGTTTGAGCTCATGTTTCTTCATTTACCATCCTCTTTTCTCTCTGCTTCTTCCGTCTCAGGGCATAGCACTTCTTCTATTGCTTTATGGCATTCTCGCCTTGGTCATGCATCTATCTCTAGGGTTAAACAACTAGTTTCTACGGGTTTGTTAGGTTCGGTTTCAAATAAGAGTTTTGATTGTATGCCTTGTCAATTTGTCAAACAAACGACTTTACCATTTAATAACGGTGTTTCTCATGCTCTTTCTTCTTTTGATCTTATTCATTAAGTGTGGGGCCCTCTCCCCATTTCTACTCGGGTGGGTCACGTTACTTTGTTATTTTTATGGATGATTTTTCCCGATATACTTGGATTTATCTCTTCAAAAATCGTTCTGAACTTTATCAAATATATCGTGACTTTACCAAAATGATTGAAACACAGTTTTCTAAACCTATCAAAGTTTTCAGATCATATAATGTCCAAGAATATAAAGCCCATGAATTTACCTCTATTCTACATCAATTTGGTACTATTCCTAATTCCTCTTGTGCTGGCACTTCTCAGCAAAATGGCAGGGTTGAGTCTGAGCGCAGTCATATTCTTGATGTTGTTACGTCTTCGCTGCTATTGCCGCTCTACTATTTCTCGATTTGGAAAGGTTGCTCTTCTGCGCCGTTCCCACCATCAATGTCGGTGTGTTGTCACTTATCCCATTGTTTGAATCAAAGCTCGCATGATATGTTGTTTGGTTCTTCTCTCTCCTATGACTTACTTAGAGTCTTTGGATGTGTATGTTTTGTTCTTCTTCAAGATCATGAAAGAAACAAACTTCAGTCTCGTTCTCGTTTGTGTTGTTTTCTTGGGTATGGAATTAGTCAAAAAGGTTATAGGTGTTATGATCCCATTAGCAAACGTCTTCGTGTTTCTCGGCATGTGGTCTTTTGGGAACACAAAATGTTTTACCAACTACCTTATGTTCTTGTTTCCCTTATTCCCTCTATCAATTCTCTCCCTGACCTTTTTCTTGAGGAGTCTCCCACCTCTCTGTTTGAGTCTCCCCCTTCTATTACTGATGTTCCTTCTCATGCATCTGATGAGCTTCCCACACCGATCATCAACGTGCCCATTGATACTGCCCCAACTATGGATCTTGCTGGTCCTTCTGACTCTCATGCACTTCGCCATTCCCATCGGGTAACTACTCTTCCTTCTCACCTTCGTGACTTTCATTGCTTTTCTGCTCTTGCCTCTCTCTAGGAACCTCAGACTTTTCATGAGGCTTCCTCTAACCCTTTATGACAATAAGCTATGAAAGAAAAGCTGGATGCACTGCATAAGACTGGAACATGGGATCTGGTTGATCTCCCCTTTGGAAAATCTGCTATCGGTTGTAAATGGGTTTATAAGATCAAGACTCGATCGAATGGCATTGTTGATCGCTACAAGACTCGCCTTGTTGCCAAGGGTTTTACTCAGGAGTATGGAATTGATTATGAGGAGACTTTTGCTCTTGTGGCTCGACTTTCTTTTGTCAGGACTCTTATTGTCGTTTCTGCGGCTTGCAAATGGCCACTCTTTCAGATGGATGTCAAAAATGCTTTTCTTAATGGTGAACTCTCAAAGGAAGTCTATATGAAGCTTCCTTCTGGTTACTCTCACCCTCTGGGTTTTCCTCACAGAGTATGTCGACTACGACGGACACTTTATTGTCTTAAACAAGCTCCTCGAGCATGGTTTGCAAAGTTCAGTTCTACTATCTCTCAGCATGGTTTTTCAGGTAGTTCTTTTGATACAACTATTTTTTGAGACGGTCTGTTCATGGTATTATTATTCTTCTATTGTATATCGATGATATGATTATTATAGGTGATGATATGCAGGGTATTCAAGATCTAAAGCACTTTCTTGGTTGTCAATTTGAAATGAAAGATCTCGACCCTCTTAATTACTTTCTTAGTCTAGAATTTTCTTCTTCTGCAGATGGTTATTATCTTACTGGGGCCAAGTGATACTTGATCAGTTTCTTGAGCGTTATCGCGATAGCAAGATGAGCGACACTGATAATTAACTGTGCCTCGATTCTCATGATGGCGAATCACTATTTGATGCTACTCTCTATAGATAGCTTGTTGGGAGTCTAATCTATCTCATTGTTACTTGCCCTGATATTTCCTATGCAGTTCATGTAGTCAGTCAGTTTATTGTTGCCCCTAGATCTCCTCATTATACTCTTGTTCGAGATTCTTGATGATATGAATATATTGATGGTGCTTCATTTTATTCTCCCATTCTTCATTAACTCTTCAGGCATATTCAGATGCAGATTGGGCAGGTGATCCCACTAATCGTCGATCTACTACAGGATATTGTTTTCTTCTGGGTGATTCTCTTATATCTTGGAGAAGCAGGAAACAAGCAATCGTTGCTTGTTTTAGCCCTGAAGCAAAAAATAGAGCCTTGGAAACCTACGGTGAACTTATTTTATTTGGTTGGTTCACTACCAGGGATCTTGGTGTTTGGTGTTCCCTTTGCAGTTAAGCTTCCTTGTGATGTCGAAGTGCTATTCAAATTGCTCATAATGATGTCTTCCATGACGTGCTAAACATGTGAGATTGATTGTCGCGTCTGTTCGTCATCCTTCACGCTTCGAGGTACACTCACACTTGATCATTTCACATTAGGATCGGTCGATATCTTCCTTGGCTTAGTTTCCTCGGGGAACACTCGAGCTTTAGCTTCCAAACTTAGAATGGTTTATCTTAAACCACCATGAGTTTGAGGGGATGCTAGATTATTATATTGTTAGATTATTATATATGGAAAGTTAGTTTTATTATGTATGGTAATTTGTATTTTCCTTTCTTAGGCACTACAACAAAACTTCAAATTTATGACATTTTGTTCCTTGACGTTTTCAGAAAATGTCATTATTCTATTTGTAATTAGACACGTCATGACATTTTTCTAAAAACGTCATTATTTGGTACATGTTTTCTGTTTTTATGGCACTTACTAGAAGTGTCATTATTAAGACTAATAGAAATCATTTCTTGACTCCTTACAAAACGCCAAGGAATAAGGGGCTAAAAATTGAAAACCTTATCACTTTTATAAGTGTCATTGATATGAAAAAATTAATTTTGAATTTATTGATTTGGGCGATTAGTTTTTGTATTTTTATTTGTAAAAATAAGTAATAATATTTTAAATTTTACTCTGAATTAATAAAAATTTATCAATTTTTAGTTGAAAATTATTATTAAAAATAAAAAAACTTATGATCAATTTAAAAAAATTAAATATTTTACATTCAAATTTAATTTTTTATTTATAAAATAAGTAATAATATTTAATTTTAAAATTAATCATTAATATTTAATTTATCTCTAAGAAATAATAATAAAATAAAATTTTAAGGCCATTTAATAAAATGTTGTGATGAATATAATAAAATAAAGAAATATATCCTTCAATTTGTAAATCTTTATACGAAAATAAAGATATATTTTTATGAATGACCCGGAATGACCTTAAATTATGTGATGAATATAATAAAAGGATATATTTTATTTATAATAAGGACAAAAAGTCAAAACTTATGGGATTTTAGTCAAGGAATGACCTAGGGGCTAGGGCAGCCATCTTTCTCCCTCTCTCTACAGGTTTCTTTTCCTTTCTTTCTCGTTCTTACTCTCCTCCTTTCTATCTCTCTATTTCTTTCTCGCAATCTTGCTCCAGTTCGATCATAAAAGAAGTAAAAACAAAAGGAGAGGAAAAGAAGCTGATCCATTCTTCATCCTGGGTAAGTCTCAGGTAAGATCCATGGTCATTTTTTGTTTTGGGTTTTGTTGATTTTAAAGATGAGGTTAAAGATGGGTTTGATTCTTATTTTTTTGTTTGTATTCGATTTTTGGGTATTTGTGGTTTGTTGATTTAGATTTTGAATTTTTACTTTATTTTTTGTATTCGGTTACGGGTTTGGGGTTTTGTTGAGTTCAATTTTGATTTTTCAGCTCTATAAAAACTCATGAGATGAGCATGCATTTTCATATTTTTCATCGATGTTCTAGGCCTATTCTTTGGTGTTGCGCGTGAGGTCTCGTTCTCCATAAAATAAGCCGAAGTCCTTTTTTTTGGTTTTGTTCAGGAAGACTCCATCGCCCTACATTTGAGAGCCACAAACAGCATCAACTTTTTCCAACACCTTTTGTGAGAGTAAATTTTTAGACTCAATTTACATTTGGTTTCAAGAAAATTTGGAAATAGAATGGAATGGATGAGGAAGGGAAACACATGATTTTTTAGAAATTTTATGTTCTTGAGTAACAAATTTACCAAGGAAAATGTCTTTAGTTCAGCGATGGTGTAGGAATGAGAAAAATTAGAATGTTTGAATTTTAGGTTTTTTTCTGTTGTTTGGACACGGAGAATGTGTAAATCTCTCTCCGCTCCCCCAGACAATAATTGTTTGGATCAGGGGAGGTGGGGTTTTGTTTCTCGTGATGAAGGGAATTGAAATCTTATGATGGCTTTTGTTTTCCCATTCCAAGGAAATCAGAATTAAGACCTAGCACCACGAGAAGTATTGTCTGCTCGAAGAATAGGAAAATCAAAATCAAAATCAAATTAAAACATTTTTTGGCATGAAAATAAAATCTTCTTGCCTTAGTTTTCGGGCTTAGTACAAGGATGCTATATTTAAGTATTCTAAGTGATCATATATTTTTTTTCCTAAGTTTTGTGAATTTTTTTTTTTAAAGATAATTTAAAAAAAAAAAACATTAGGGGCTGTTTGGTAACCGTTTTTAGAAAACTATTTTTTTGGCCTAGAACAGAAGAAGGATAAAAAGAAAAACACATTCTTTTCTTTTCTTTTCTTTTTCCGCAAAAAACGGAAAGTTTTTTTTTTCCTTTTTTGTTGTTTTAAAACATACTTTTTATAGTGTTTAAAACAAATATTTTTTTTGTCCTAAAAAACACAGAGAACAGAGTTGGAATGTAATTTAAGAACGATTTTAAGTAAAACTAAAATGAGTATTTTCTAATTAAACTCTCAAAGAGATGTCAAGTGGGGAGTTTTTGGTAAAAAATAGGCTCAGTTTAAAAAAAAAATTTGCTTTTAACTTATTTTATAAAAATATCTTTATTATTGTATTAAAAACAAATTGAGTTCATTATTTTAAAAGTTCACTATTATATATATGCACCACCACCCACCATTACATTTATTATATCAAAATTACATATACATATATACACATATATATATACACATATATATATATATATACTATATATATATATATATATACTACTCTATATATATATATATATATATATATATATATATATGTGTGTGTGTGTGTGTGTGTGTGTGTGTGTGTGTGTGTGGCAATGTGTGTGTGTATGTTAGCCAAAACACAAGAAAATCCAAATTTTACGAAAAAGGGTAAAATGGTAATTTGATCAAAATCCACGGCATTTTCTTGATCTCGGATGGCCAAAAATGGACTTCATCGTTGGAATCTCCTTTTGAAATCTAGCTACCACGTCAATTTCTTTGAATTAGAGGCGGTCGAATTTCCACGTCTTTAAAGACGCAGGAGTGTGGGTGCCATATGACTTTTGTGAGGCATGTGTTGACAAAGTCACCTACTATCTCTTTCTCGACCTTGGCTAGTATCCGGCAGTGAGGAGGAGAAAACAGATTTAGAGAGAGAAAGTCCAATTTCTCTCTAGATTTCCCTGCGTTCGAGGCTGAGTCGGTTCTTGTGGATCGAGAGAAGTTGATCTGGCTTGCAGGGCTACGCGGACACTTCAATTTTTGGGTTCGACAACTCACGGGAGTGGGGTCTTCTCCTGCACTTGATATATTCTTTAGTTAGAGCCATTTTAATGGATGAGGATTTGTTAAGGCACGGATGGTCGTGTTTCGATTCCATCATATTTGGTAAGTGAGAAAATCTAATGTGGTGGTGGCTTGAGTTTTGAGACACAGGGTTTCATATTCACATGTGATCTTGTATGTGGTTTGTGTTACTTGAGCGGTTGAAATGAATTTAACTAAATTGTTTATTAGCCCATGTGAGCTAATTTTAGTGTTATTGTTATATGAATTGAATAACATGGTGTTGTGTGTAAATTTTGTTAATATATATGCATGTTTGATATAATGCTTTGCTTAGGTTGCTATGGAAATGACATGTCATTCGTATCACGCTGAAGCACCATAGAATAGTAGGTGTGAAGTGCATGACAAATAAATCGGAGGGTTGTCCAAGCGATGAATTCTTTGTAAATTATTAAAAATGATAATTTTATCGGAAAGTTGTCCGAAGAATTGTGTTGGGAAAATTGTCCAACAATTCACGTCGGAGGGGCCCATGAATTGTTTCGGAGAGTTACCCAACAAATTCACCTCGGTCCAACGTATTTATATCGGAGGGTTGCCCACAATTAAAACAAATATTTTTGTTTGAAAAAATGATTTTCATACATGGCTTAGGCATGTGTGAGGGAGTCGGTGAGGACTCGAGACATGGGATTGGGCATGTAGATATTCAAGTAGGATCATGCATTTGCTTGAATGTGTTTGGTTGCCATTACATGTGCACTTAGGTAGGGAGTAACCCATGTAGAAGATTATCACTACTGGGCATTGCTCACCCTATCGAGGGAAAATTATTTCAGGTATAGGGGTGTTCGGGAGCTGACACTCACTAGGGACGCACAAGAAGAAAGTCGGATTGTGGCTTTGATATTTTTTTTTTGTAAAACATGTGTTAAAATTCTTATTTTTAATATATGTTTGTATTAAGAGTGATGTAACAACTCTTGAAACTATTGTGATATAGTTGGATATATTTTGGGTGAGTATGATGTGTAGGTCAATGGCCATTTTTACTCATGTATGGGTCTCACGATATGAGGCACACAGGTTTTCCACAGGTTGACGGTGGTCAACGGGACCCTCGAGGAAATGGGGCATCACACACACACATACACACACACACACATATATATGTATGTATATATTCCCATAGACACATCCTCCATCCCCTATATCCGATCATATCCTCATAAGGATAACTATTTTATGACATTTGTTTGAATAACATACAGAATGTCAAGATTTTCTTTCATTTGCAATTTGATCACTATTGGAAGTTTGTTCCTTAAAAATGGATCGTTCATGGATCTCGAAGGATAGAAGATCGAAGGAATATGAAGATGGAGTAGAATGTTTTGTTGCATTTGCAGTACAAAATTCTCCAAATAAAACCTCCATTAAATGTCCATGTTTACAATGTGGAAATATGATATTGCATACTCCCCAAACGATAAGAGAGCATTTGTTTTCTATGGAATTGATCGAAGTTACCATACATGGTATTGGCATGTAAGAGCGGCTCAAGTGGACCACCAACCATAACGAACATTATGATGAACTTCTAGTTTATTAAAATGGTTCCAATTGCACATGATGATTGTCAAAATGATCCTGATTATTTGCAAGATTATTAAAGATCACGAAAAATGGTTATATCCCAAGCGTAGAAAATTTACAAAATTATGCGCCTTGATCGAGAGTGTACAACTTGAAACTATGCGCTTTGGGTGGTCGATGGAGCTTTTAAGAGCTTTTACAAATTCTTGGAGATATGTTGCCTCTAGACAATGAACTACCTTTGTCCATGTATGAAGCAAAAAAAACATTAAATGCATTGGGAATGGAATTTCAGAAAATACATGCATGCCCAAATGATTGTGTACTTTATAGGAATGAGTTGAAAGATGCATCCTTATGTCCTACTTGTGGAACTTCAAGGTGGAAGGCAATTAAGCAATTTAAGAAGAAAAGGTTCCGAGTAAAAGTAATGTGAAAATTATTTCCCTCCAATTCCAAGATTTAGAAAGAATGTTTCAATCATCAAAAAAATAGAAAAAGAGCTTATGGCATCTTGAAGAAGAAATTATGATGGGAGAAAATCGTCGCTATCGATTCACCATCATGGAAGCTAGTTGACCATAGATGGCCTGATTTTTCCTCAAAACCTAGAAATTTGAGACTTGATATTTCTGTTGATGGCATCAATCCTCATAGTTCATTTAATAGCAAACATAGTTATTGGCCCATTCTCATGACAATTTATAACCTTCCTCCATGGTTGTGCATGAAAAGAAAATTTATAATGTTGTCTTTATTAATTTCTAGTCCTCGACAACCTGGCAATGACATTGACATCTATTTAGCATCACTAATTGAAGGTCTTGTAACATTGTGGGAGGCTGGAGTCCAAGTTTACGATGCACATCAACAAGAGTTCTTTATGTTAAGAGCTGTTCTATTATGGACAATCAATGATTTCCCTGCATATGGAAACATGTCAGGGTGGACAGTTAAAGGATATTATGCTTGTCCTATATGTGGAGAAGAAACATATTCTTGTAGATTAAAACATTGGAAAAAAAGAACTCTATCTTGGACATAGGCAGTTTCTTCCGGTGACCATCCATTTAGGAATAAAGAAAGCATTTGATGGTAAACAAGAGTTTGGGTCACCTCCAAAAATATTAACTGAAGAGGAAATTCTCAAAAAAATTAATGGAATTTGCAATTCTTGGGGGAAAAGAAAGGTTAAACGTGGTAAATCTGAAGTCAATTCAACAAATTGCTGGAAAAAGAAGTTCATATTCTTCAATCTTGAGTATTGGAAATATCTTCATGTTGGTCATAATTTGGATGTAATGCATATTGAGAAAAACGTTTGTGAAAGCATCATTGGTACCTTACTCGACGTACGGTAGACAAGGATGGACTCAACTCTAAAGCAGATCTTGTAGAAATGGATTTAAGGGGTGAGTGGCGCAAGGTTTGATTTAAAGAGAGCGTATCTCCCCACGCATGTTATACGCTTTCTACAATGGAAAAGAAGGTCTTTTGACAAACACTTTCACAATTTAAGGTTCCTTATGGATATTGCTCTAACTTTCGAAACATTGTGTCAATGGAAGACTTGAAGCTTTATGGCTTAAAATCCCATGACTATCATGCGTTAATGCAACAATTATTGCCAGTTTCAATACATTCTATTTTGCTAAAGCATGTGAGGAATGCCATTTGTAGATTGAGTTTCTTTTTCAATGCTCTTTGTAGTAAAGTGGTTGATGTTCCTGCATTAGACGAGTTACAAAACCATGTTGTGGTGACATTATGCTTGTTTGAAAAGTATTTTCCACCTTCATTCTTTGATATCATGGTGCATCTTACTGCACATCTTATAAGAGAGGTGAGACTTTGTGGACCAGTTTGCCTTAGATGGATGTATCCATTTGAAAGGGTTATGAAAGTGTTAAAAGGCTATGTATGGAATCGTAATCGACCTGAAGGTTGTATTGCTGAATGCTATATTCTGAGAAAAAGAGATCGGTACAATGCAGAGAGTACTTATCAAATGTAGAAGCAATTGGAATTCCTAGTAGTTCAGACATTGACCAAAAAGTTAGGGCACCAATACCATGAAGGTTGATTCTAATTTGTGGTTACAAGCACATCATTATGTGTTGGAAAATACAATGATTGTCCAACCTTATATTGAGTAAGCACCACTAACTTTTTTTTGTAGAAATTATTATACTTATAATAAATGTATGATTCTAAATATGTAATTATTATGCATGACTTCATAGAGATCACATGCAATGGTTGAAAATGAAATATCCTCGTCAAGCGAAAAGACAAAAATGTCTATAGGATGAACATGCACGTACTTTTACCTTTTGGTTACGACAAAAGGTATTACAATGAATTCTTCATTTTTCCCTACTTTTTACAATTTAATGGTTGATATGTAAATAATAACTACAACTTATTTCAATAGGTTGAAGTTGCAATTACTGATAATGAACGTATGCGAAACTTCACAAATGGATAACTAATGGTCCAAGCCATTATGTGATGAAGTATCATGGCTATGTCATTAATGGATGTCATTACAATACTAAGGAGCGTGATGATTTACGTGCTACTCAAAATAGTGGAGTCAGTATTGTAGCTACGATAATGCAAATTGCTAGTGCTAAGGATAAAAATCCTGTTTTTGGGGAACTTTGTTTCTATGGGGTTATTATTGAGATTTGGGACCTTGATTATGCCATGTTCAGAATTCCAGTTTTCAAGTGTGATTGGGTTGATAATAAGAATGGAATCAAAGTTGATGATCTTGGGTTTACCTTAGTTGACTTTGGCAAAATGGCTCATAAATCATATCCATTCATTTTGGCTTCCCAAGCTAAGCAAGTCTTTTATGTACAAGATGAACTCAATCTAAGATGGTTAATTGTTTTATCAACTCCTCAACAAAGACATCCAGCGAAAGAGTAGACGATGTGACATCAACATTATTTTTTAACAACATCCGGTGATATCTTCTTTGCCACAAGTTGAATTATTTGATGCAATGGATGACTCTGAACAAATCTGTATGTGAGATGACTGTGATGGAATTTGGGTTGA
The DNA here is from genome assembly GCA_016808115.1 of Tetrastigma voinierianum. Classification (NCBI taxonomy): domain Eukaryota; kingdom Viridiplantae; phylum Streptophyta; class Magnoliopsida; order Vitales; family Vitaceae; genus Tetrastigma; species Tetrastigma voinierianum. Next base: position 113,690 of record JAEQBH010004969.1, read on the forward strand.
GAACAATTCGTATATGTAACCAAAATGTAGCTTTGTAATGATATTGTGAATTGGTATGCTACTAGAGTTTTTTGAATTGCAAAGCATATGCTTATTTGTTATTTGTCTTTATTATTGCATGAATTTTATTCTTTAAATTTTAGTTAATTTATGGTTGAAGTTAGCCAAAACATTGACAAAATTATTTTCAGCATTATGTTTTTGCAAATTAGCTGATTAGGTATTGCCTTATATTATTAAAGTTTTTATACTTTAAATTTTTGTTAGATATTTCAGTACTTATATTAAAATATTATAATAATTTTTAGTTAAGGTATGGATATAGAGCAAGAAGAAAAAACACCTACAAGAAAGAGATGCAGAGGGATAACAAAAAAGACTATGATTATCAAGAATAGGAGCAGAGGGATAAAGCTTGCGATAAAGTACAACATTGATGGTATTTATGTTGGACAAATTGCTAGGCATCTTACAAGTTATTTAGGTGTATTATTGCGTACTATGGTTCCAATTAGGTATAACTCTTGGCACCAGGTACCTAAACAATTGAAGAATAAATTGTGGGACTCCATTGAGGTAAACTAGTTTTTCTAAGTATAACATTTTTTGAAATTTTATTTGTTAATATTTATATTTAATGACTAATTATCACGTTCATTATTTATAGGCTTCTTTTACATTGGAATGTAAAAGTAGAAGGAATTGCATGCAAACAATTGGAATATGCTCTCGATCATTTTAAAATATGTTGACTGTCAAGTATGTCATGCCTTTCAAAGATCAACCAGAGCGTCTAAAGAAACCACCACCTGAATACAATTTTATTGAAGATGAAGATTGGACCATATTTGTTAAAGAAATATTGTCTGAAAGATTTCAGGTAAGCTTCAAATCATCTCAATGTGACATACTCATATTTTTTTTACTAAATATGAAGCAAAATTTGTAGGAATTTAGAGAAATTTAAAAAGAAAGAAGGAAGAAGCATATTTACAATCATCATCTCAGTAGGAAGGGATATGCTAGTCTTGAGGAAGAAATGGTAAGTTAAAGATGTTGCATGTTCTTATTTTTTTAATTAATGCAAAAATTGACTATGGTGCTCATTTTATTACATTTCAATATTTTAATAGATGGAAGCAACTGGATTTACGAAAGTCATTGATAGAAGCATATTATGGAAGAAAGCAATGGAGAAAAAAGATGGCACTTATGACGAAGTGGTCATTCCGGTAGTAGAGAAGATTGTAAGTATACATTATGTAACATATGTTTCATTACATTAATATCTTATTTATATTAACCAAGATGACTTTAAAATTTATAATATCATTGTGTTTTAAGATAAGATGTTGCAAGAGTCAGAGGAAAGTGGATTAAGTTTCAATGGAAATAATGACATACTCACTAAAGCATTGGGCACTTCTGAACATAATGGTCGAGTACGGGCTAAAGGAAAGTATTATACACCACGACAATATTTTCACTCTATGGCGGATCATGCTTTTCGGGATTTTGTGAAAGAATCTCAAGAACGACAATCAAAGTTTGAGGCTAACATTTTGGCCCAACTTTTTCAGATGGTGCCTACCACACCTCAATCTGATGTTGGTAGCTCTAACATTAACCAAAAACAAATTGTCCTTCCAGAAATTGTTGAGCAACCCAATCGTCGAGTAAATGACTACACTCCACCAGTGCAAAATGCAAACAAGGTATGTTGAAGTTAATACCATGTTCTATAATATCAATGTTAAAAACACATAGTCATAATTTTCATATCACTTATCAAGTTGAAATTATTCATATATAATTGTAATGTTACATTATATGTTTGCATAATGAAGCACATTTAATAAGCATAAATAGTTATCTTCATAACTCAATTATGCCCAACTAATTCCTACTTTAAGTGGTTGAATATTAGTAATCAATCTTGTGACGCCCCAAAACCCGGGGATCCGTTGACTACCCGTCAACCTGCGGAAAATCTATACGTCTCGTATCACGAGACACACATGATAAAATGGCCGCGGGCTTTACATGTCATACTCATCTAAATACATTCAACGATTATATTACATGGTTGAGAGTTGCTACATCACTCTTTACTTGACACATATATTAAAATCTCTGATTCTAATACATGTTATACCAAAAGCTTCAAAACCACAGCAGAAACTCTTGAAATCGGCCTCTAAGATAGAATTAGTCTTCTCGAGCGGCTCCACACTGTGAAATGATATTCCTAAACCAGAGATTTGAGCTATTGCCAGTAGTGGAATTACCCTAAATGGGTTACTCCAGCCTAAAGTGCATATGCAATGATCTAATGTAAACACCGCAGCTCAATTAAATCAGTGATCCTGCGAGATAATACACATCGCCGTTCCATGTCTCGAGTCTCACCAGGCTCCCTCACACTTACTACAAGCCATGTATGAGAAAAATAATCAGTTTGAAACAAAGCATTACCGAAAACACGCTGCAGTTTAGGTAAAAGTATTTGACTACCCTCACGAGGCGAGTCGTTGCCCTGGCCGTAAACGACTTTCCTTCTTGGCCGAAGAATGGAGTGGTCGATCGTCCGAGATCTTAGAGAGAAGTTGCACACTCTCTCTCTAAAAATATCAAAAACCTAAGCTCACTGCATCACGTTTTTGCCCTCTACACGTTTGGTCTTCAATTAATGGAGAAGATGATCACTATTTAAGTTTTTGTCTCATTCTCATTTACAATTTCCAAAATTCCCATCTTGTCCCTTTTTGTCACTATTTGACACATGGCACAATCTCGGCCATACATTTCCATCCTCTCTAATCTTGTAACATGTGTCACAAGAGTACATGTAGTGGGTAACTTTTATCACATCACATGTCTCTCAAATTCGTTTTACGGCGCCCGACCCGATGCCTCGAAAAACGTGCAAATTTCGACTATCTCGGAATTCGACGAAATTCAATGTGTTAGCTAGATTTCGATAGACGATTCCAACGGTGAAGTCCGTTTCATCATCCGAGATCTAGAAAAATTTTGGATTTTACTACCAAGTACGATTTTGCCATTTCCAGGAAAATAGAATTTTCTTCAGGTCTTACAAATCTTGTTTCATTTTATAGGTTAGGAAATGTCAATTGGCCATAGGGACGAAGGAAAATGTAGTTGGAGCTGGTACAATGATACTTGAATGTGGTGTTAACTTCCTTATTGTTGTGGATGTTTCTTATGAGGCGAATCATACAGCTTCACGTGCCTATTCAAGCAGTTACCCACTTATTGGAATCTTTATTGGGCATCTAGTTTTATGGCCAGCTCAATTGGTCATTCTTACTACTCATATCATCCAAGTGTGTGCTTTGTTTTTATTTTATTTTTTCCATTTTTATTAAAAATTCCTTGTTAATAATCAAACTTTATCTATTTAGGACAATACTTATATATGTGATCATATGCTATGTTTGATAGGATTCAAAGAAAGTTACGAAACAAAGGAGTAAAGAAGAACCTTTGAGTGGGATGACAATCTATAGATATCAGAACTTTCTTTATTACTTGTTGGATCCTTTGTTAAGGAAGGGAAGGTACATGCATTAGATATTACAAAGGATGTCTTTGGAGAGTCTTTTAAGACCTTTCTCATGAAGGAAGATATGGATATCATAATTTCATCATCAGAGGTGTCATCTAATTGTCTTATGTTCTATATATGGTAAGGGAAACATTTAATATGTTTTTCATATATATTAGCTACCTTATTTATGGTGTAAGTTTTCCATTATGATCATGTTAGGAGAGTTGTAATTAATTTTAATTGCATTAAAATATTAACTTTTTTGAATGTTGTGTGAAATTAAATTAGGCACTTGCATAAAAAGATGGTTAATGCTAAAGAGGAAAGAAGATTTGTTTTGTAAATGCTGGTGGTTTCCAAAGCTGGAATGGGAAGGGACAAAGAAAATAGGTCGAGGTTGTGCTAATCGTTGATGAATGCAAATAATCTTAGAATTTTATTTTTATTCCATACAACCCGGTGGATTATTAAACATAACAGCATATAAGTATGTGGTGTATCCAATCCTAATTCTTATATAATTATACTCATGTTAAATTTTGTAGTTATCATTGGGTTTTGGTGGTACTTGACACAAAGAATTTGACGTCCTATTACCTTGATTCATTGCAAGATCAACCTTCAGATGATCTTAAGGACATTGTCAATATGTAAGTTTTTCCCCTAATGCTATAGCAAGAGGTATAGTTGGTAACAAAGTATTTTTCTTGTGTAGGGCTCTTAGAATTCATCCAACTCAAAAGCGTAAGTCATCAAAGAGGGAGCCTAATTGGGTTCTAGTAAGAGTAAGTAACTCATATAAATTAAGTAATAAAATTTTTAGTTTGTTTCTTATTTTGTAATCCATTACAATATGACTTACAAGTAACTACAAAATATGTAAGTATAGTTTATTTTATGCATATAGTGTAATCCAATACAACCAGGCGTGTTGAATGTGGATACTAATAATGATGAATATATGAGAAATATCATTCTTGATCAGTAATGTCTTGCATCAAGGTATATGATGATTTACCTCTGAGAAATTATCGGATTATGCTACGGAAATTAACTAAGAAATAATCCTAGCTAATTTGAGAGGGATTAGCTATGGAATAGCAGAATTTTTATTATGAAATTAATGACATTTTACGGCCAGTTTGTGTGACGGTTAGAGCCCCGGGAAATTTGCGACGGGACAAAGTCCCACAACTAATATTGTCGTTGATTTTGAGCGCCAGATTGGCGAGCAAATTTAGCAACTTTAAACTGATTTTCCCTAGCTAATTAGCTAGAGAACAAATCCGTCGCTAAATCATGATCTGGAAATATTTTTTTACAATTTTATATATGTATATTTAGGATTTTCCCTAGCTACAATATACTAGAAGAAAAAAATCCATACGCTAATATTGCCACTTAAATTGTTGTTTCACAAAATGTATGCATTTGCTTAGGGATTTTCCTAACTATTTAACTAGGGATAAGCGTCAGTGATTAAGTCTATACCAAATATTTTTTGTTTTTTTTTGATTTATGTATTTAGCTAGGGTTAGTCCTAGATAAAATAGCTAGGGAAAAATTTCGTCGCTATTGGTGCCCTTAAATTGTTATTTTCACAAAATATATGCATTTAGCTAGAGATTTTTCCCTAGCTATTTAGCTAGAGATTTTTCCCTAGCTATTTTAATGTTTCCGTCGTTAAGTCTATACCGAATTATTTTTTGTTTTGTTTTATATATTTAGCTAGGGATTGGTCCCTAGCTAAAATAACTAAAGGACCAAATAAAATTAAGCTATTGGTGCCCATAAATTGCTATTATGCATGCATTTAGCTAGGTTTTCTAGCTATTTGTAAGTTGTGTCCATTGTTAAGTGATACAGTTATTTTGTTTGTTTTATATATTTGCTTCTGAATTGGTCCTAGCTAAAAATAGCTATGGACCATCCCATTAAGCTGTTATGCCCATGCATTTAAGTATGGATTTTCTAACTATTTAGCTAGGGATAGTGTCCGTCGTTAAGTCTATAGCTAATAATTTTTTGTTTTGTTTTAAATATTTAGCTAGGAATTGGTCCCTAGCTAAAATAGCTAGGGAAAATATCCGTCGCTATTGGTGCACTTAAATTTGTATTTCACAAAATGTATGCATTTAGCTAGGGATTTAATCCGTCGCTATTCTTACCCTCAAAATTCTTCTCATTTAGGAAATTATGTATTTAGCTAGGGATATGTCCTAGCTGTTATGGAACACGTCCTAGCTATTTAATAAGATACTTCTAGTTAAGACTTTAAGAAATACACTTATGTTTTTACTTTTTGTATTTGGCTGAAAGGGATTTTCACAGCTAAATAGCCAGTGAATATCAGATCACTATAATTTAATCTCAAATTATTTTTTCAAATTCTTGATTTAGAGAGTACAATTCCTAACTATTTAAGCTAAGGGATGGTGTCAAATCGTTAAGTATACTGAAATTTTTTTTTGGCTCTATATGTCTAGCAAGGGATTTATCCTTGCAGTTTTAGCTAGGGATTGTGTCGTGGATTAGAGTTCTTAAATAAAGCAGACATCGTTCCTTCTACAGTGCACTACTTAAGCTTGCAGTTAATCTTCTCTTCTCTCACCCTGTCTCACCAAAAACAAAGAAATCATTCCCTTCTCTCACCCGTCTCTGACCTAATTAGGTTTGTTCCCTTCTCTCACCGTTCGTCTCTTACTTTCCGGGTTATCCAATTACACACACCTTGTTAGTCCTATCGAACACAACGCCGTCTAGCGTCATTTGAAACACCAAACCAAACAAACAACATCTCTCTCTCTCTCTCTCGATTCTTTCTTTACCACTACCAGAACCCTCCATTTCTAACTCTTCTTGTTACGGGTAAGATTCTCCTTTCTTTCTTCTCCTTCAAATATACCCGACATATCTCTCTCCTCAATTTGATTTCAAGCGGAGTTTGGTTTATAAAAGATTATTGTTTTTCTTTTTCATTTTCCTCAATTTTCTTCTTCTTCCAAATGCATTTTCACATCACTTATATATGATTTTGACTCTCCACCATGAATCAACACGTCGAGAGACATTGCCAAATTACTTACTTTTGGCTTATTGTTTCCTTTTCCATTTGAACAACGACGTTTACGATTTGGATGGTGGCCTCTTTGTCTCTCTCTCTCGTGTTCCTTTGCTTATTTTCATTTTGCAATTTCTTGAAAAATGGTAATGAGTTTTGCAATTTTAAATCGGCGTGAGTTAAATGGTGCTTTGTTCGAGTTCTTATGTGTTTATGATAAATGGGTAGTGTGAACTTTGAAATTAACAATAGTGAATTTTTAGGGTTTTATGGATTTCAAATAAAACCATACTCTCTCACAATATGCTTTACAAATCTATAATATTGGCATGTAGAATCAAAGCACACTTGATGGAGAAATGGGGGGTGTAGAAGACTAAGAACCCAAGTCAGACTATACATTACTGTAAGCAGGGGAACAAACATAGTACAGAAAATTCTCAATGTGTTTTATTAGATACCATGCATTCTCAAGCACACTGTTTAGTAGAAGAATGCAATTAAGACTAAGCACACATTTGATCCACGGAAAACATCTTAATTGGTTTGCGACCTTGACATTTAAAAAAGACATGGTCATGAAAAGTGAAGGTATTTCAATTTAGATAATTTATTACATTATATTAAAAGGATTCATTTAAAAAAAAAGAAAAATGGCGCACACTTCTTAATTACATTATTATTATTATTATTATTATTATTATTATTTTGAAAAGTTATTATTATTATTGTGGAGTCTATTTTTTCTTCAAATTTAGACGAGTTGTCAGCTTACTTTGTGACATACCCCAATTCGAGGGTTCCTTTTTTTCTGGAGTAATCTTCAGCAAGCTATTTAATAGCCTCATTCATGTCACGTGTCACTCAATTGTCGGCCCGATGACACATAGCGGTCTATCTCATTCAAGATTCTAGTAATTGGTGCGCCCAGTGCAATGATCAATTTTTAGAAACGATGTGAGCGCAAATGCCATCTAAGGCATATGGTTGGTTACCTTTTTTTTTTTTTTTTTTTTTTTTTTTAGACTCAGATGGCTCCATGAGTCCAGAACGTGCTAAACGGACTTGAGACTGAGAGATTATGGTCTCAGAGTTAGCGTTGCCGGCTCATTCCTAGACGAGGTCATTTCGGTAAAGGATGTCGACTAGGCGAGAAGAATCGACTTGGCTATGTTGAGAACTAGAAAATTCCATCCACAAGCATGTGGTCAGATTCTAGATAAAGGGCTTTCTATAGAGTCCTAAGAACACCTGAAAGCGAACTTAGGACGAGGAAGTTATGGTCATAAATTGGTATTTCATATGAAGCGACAGGCGGCGTCTAAGGCGACCGGGCACCTCTTGTATTTCGTCTTTTTGAACATAATATGAGCTGATTATGTTGAGCCATATATAGATGGATTCTTAGACTCAAAGGGATTTTCAAGTAGAGTCTATGAACGATGAAGCCGGACTTCGGTTGAAAGTTATGATGCGTCAGTTATGCAACGAGCTCATTCCTTTGTTGAGCTCGGCCGGAGAGCCCCGGAAGATTCGGCCTGACCTCGAAGCGGCTCATCTGCGGAAGAGCTTTCCGGCCTGAAGTGGTCAGCTCGTACGGCTCATGTAGAAGAGCTCGACGAAATTCGGCTCATGCGGCTCATGCGAAGGCTCGGCGCAAGGCGGCATTTCGCGGGAGCTCATCGCGAGAAGAGCTTCGGCCGCGAATTCGGGTTAAATGCGGAAGGCACCGGCCGCGAGAATTGACTGTGCGTTTCGTGGGAAGGCTTCGGCGCAGCTCATGCGGACAAGCTCAGCCGCGGCTCATCGCGAGAGGCTCGGCATTGCTCATGCGGAGAGCTTCGGCCACAACTCATGCGAGGAAAGAGGCTACCGATAGCGCTCATGCGAAGAGCGCAATAGCGCTCATGAAAAAGAGCTTCGACCCGCGGCTCGTGCGGGGCTGGCCGCCGTCGCGAAGAGCTGTCCGCAGCTGTGCAGGCTCGGCCTTTGCTCTGCGAGAAGAGCTTCGGCCGCGGCTCATGCGGAAAACCGACGCGCTCGCGGAGAAGAGCTCGGCCTGACTCATGTAGAAAGAGCCGGCCGGCTCATGCGAGAAGAGCTCGGCCGCGACTCGCGAAGACTCCGGCCGCGGCTGTGCGGAAGAGCTTAACGCTCATGCGGAAGAGCTTTCGCCGCGCTCATGCGGAAAGGCACCGGCCGCGCTCATGCGGTGGGGCTGACCATAGCTCATGCGAAGAGATCAGCCACGGCTCATGCGAGGAAGAGCTCGGCTCGACGAAGTCGATTCGGCCCAGATGAGCTCGTCCACGACTCATCCTCCTCGAACCACTTTTGGTAAAGGCTGCATAACTGAAATTTGTAGAGTTCGATTTGGGTGATTCAAAAGCCACCACATCAAGCTTCTTGTGGGGCTACAATATGCAGAGAAAAAAATAGGGCCAAATTTCCTTTTCTGTAACAAAAAATCAGTGTAAAAGTTCGATGAGAAATAACAAGGTGAGAAAACCTTTGAGTGTAAACATGTGAGCGAGTTGCAATTACAGATTTATCTCCTTGTACATTCTGGCGGATAACGATCCAGTATATAACAAAAATCGGGTTTTGCCCGGACTTTTACAAAATACATAACAAACCATCTTTGACCTTCTTCTCGGCTAAGGCCTCATGAAGTGCCTTCTTGGTGTACCTCCGATTGCACAGAAATGTTTTCAGCGCCAGGTGGGCTATGCCCTGAGCAGAAAGTCTCACTGAGGGCTGCTCCCACCTAGTCTGCGATACAATGACGCAATCCACAAAATCGATACACACATTCATATAAAATATGCATATCTACATATGAATGTCTGTAATCGTGCCAGTTTCGAGTCTCACCGACTCCTCGCACATGCAATTGTCATGTATGAAAATTTGTTTTAAAACAAAAGCTTTTGTTTTTAAATCCTTTGGACCCTCGATGTCGATCATTGGACCATCTCCGAGAACCCTTTTATTGAATGACCCTCGGAGTAGAGTTCATTGGACAAACCTCAGGTATTATAATTTATTGGACAGCCTCAGGAATAATTTATTGGACAACCCTCAGAATGCTAATTTATTGGACCCTCGATATAATTTATTGGACATCCTTCGATATAATTTATTGGACAACCCTCAGAGTACCCGTTTATTCATGCACTCACGATTTCTGCGATGTACGTGCACATGCGTGATAATGTCATTGCATAATATCTCATGGCCCACATGAATGCGAAAACTACATGCAACAGTTATATTCATGCTTCATCTCAAGCATCATGTTAATATATAAAGCATGAGTATATCAACATCAATATTCACACAATCTACATGTTATTCAAACAAGCAAAAACACACAACAAGATCATCAATATCATATTCACGTATCAGTTCCAGAACTGTAGTTCTGAAAACTACACAAACACGGACCCAGAAACCGGTCCCCACCAACAACAGTTTATGTCAGTTCTTTGAACCCAACCCGTCACAGTACACACCTCGTAACCATGTCATGGCTCTGAAATGAAGATTAACGAGTAGGAGAGAACCCCTACCTCTTGACGTTGTCCCAGTTCCTTCTACTGCAACTCCTACGTTCGTAAATCGGATAAGCTGGCGGTTCTCTTTCCCCTTCATTCTCTTCC
>JAEQBH010004970.1:0-109390 GCA_016808115.1 Tetrastigma voinierianum
AAGAAATGTTCAAAATTAAAAACAAAATTAATAAGTGTTTGCACCTAATTGAAAATTTGGCTTGATCCAGTAATTGGTTAGGTCTAAGCCCAAGCTCATGAATAAAAGTCCAAAAGAAAGGGACCTTGATTCATTTGTACAAGCTCATAGAAGAAGTCTAGGGGTATTTCTGAAAAATTTTAAAATTTTTGGAAGTCGAACGAAGCTTTGTACAAGTAAGGAGCAAGGCGAGGAAGCTTATGTGCTAATGTGAATATTATTAGAACAAGTCTCCAATGATATACGTGGAAGAATTCTTACGATCAAGACCACAACTGAGACGCCATGAGCTTCGAGAATGCATCCTTACTCAAGACACTACGCTGATTTCCAGCAGCTGGAGAGAGTGGAGAAATGGAGATTGGGGTAGCGAGTCTTACACGCTCATGTAAAGGGCTAGAATGATGGAAAAGAGACAATCAATTAATTCAATCAATCACCACTGATCAATGTCAATTAGCAAATCCTAGCTTTTAACAAGCTTTCATCAATTTCAACAAGTTTTCAGCAATTTCAATATTTAAATTCCTAGTTGTAGCCAAGTTTATGGCAAATTTCCAACAGTGTTATTTCATTCATTCGTAGTGAAATCTAATATTTTATCTAGCAATTTTAGCATTCTGGTTGCAAGTTCTATTCAAGTTTATCAAGTTTTCAAGCACATTACCATTTTCACAGTCAATTCCAATGTTTACTTCAACAATTTCAGCATTCTAATTGCAAGTATTATTCAAATCTATCAACTTTCAGTAATGTGTTATTTCATTCATTCTTAAGGAAATCTAACACTTTTCTTCAATAATTAATTCCTACTAAAATTTTCCATTCATAAGTTTTCCACTTTGAATTTAGGGAACTGTTAAAGGAACCAAGGAACCTACATAACATGATTAGAAGTTTGATCTTACTAGTCATTCTAGTTTGGAAACACTTTAATTTCCTGACATGCCCACGCGTTTATATTTTGTATGTTTCGTGTGAGATTAAAAAATAACCACAACATATTTTTGGCACGCCTGGTAGGACCCATCTTTGTGAAACATAATTCGGTGGGACACATCTTTGCGAAACATCATCCGGCGGATTAAGATGCCACAAAAATTGAGAAGTAAAACCATCTTGGATTCTCGTGACTCCAATATCCGAAGGCCACGCAAACAACACAATAAGAAGGACTTGTTCCGTACCCATGGTGGAATTACTCCGAGAGAAATACAAATGTATTTTCTAAGTAGATTATGCATTAGATAGCCCATTCGGGCAGGAAGCATGCATAGGTAATATAGATGATGATGATATTCATGTTCCTAATACTGTTGAGTTCAGGCAATGATCGAGAATCTATAGAGATTGAATTCATTGGCTGGACAACATTTTGATGAAAAAATGGCTACTCAAGTAGAGGTTGAGTCTAAACAACTCAAAAGTTCTTACTGAAACTCCAAAGCCATGTCGAGTATTCACAAGCTCTTCGAAGGGGATGAAGTCGGCGAACATACTTAAAAGCATCCGACCGAATTATGCCAATGCTGAGAGCGAAGAACAATCTCATGTATATAAGAGGACTATCCGGGCAATTTCAAAGATGGTCAAACCACAAAGGACATAACCGACTTCCTCCATCAAGCAACAAACCAATGAGCTCCTGAGACAATTATCTATCGAACTCCCGCGCCCTCAAGAGTTTTTAGGAAAGGCTGGACCCTATCAAGCCTTCCTTAATAGATTGAAAATTGAATATCTTCCTCCCCATAGGAGAGAAGAGGGAAGTTCAAAAATTTTCAATAGTAATGCTCCCAATCCTGTTAGACAACGACTCAAAGGGTGTGTAAGGCAATTACCAACCCTAAGTATAATAACCCTCGGAGTTTATAATGAGGCACTTCCTTTAGCTGGAGGCATGGGGGGCACTATTTCACCACCCTTAGGGGTAGGTATTAATATAGGGCCATGAATTCCTCAGCCTTTGATTCAGCCACCACCACCACCAAACTTGGAGGCAATAAGGGAAAGCTAAGATGTGCACTATACGAGTGTGGCTTGCATGTGTCGTCGCCTAAAATTTATGCTTCATATCCAAAGGCAATAGATAGAGAGAACTCCACCAAGGGGGTATAGAATTCCTGAATTCTCTTTATTCTTCGGAGAAGATGGATAGTTTACCTTGGAGCATGTACATTCACGCTATAATGTGTGAATCGTCAACTATGAAAATTCCTCTATCTCAAACTCAGGTTATTTCCTAACTCATTAACATGAGATGCTTTTACTTGGTATGCAACATTGCCAAGGATTTCTATCATGAGTTGGTAGGAAATGGAGAGACAATTCCACACACAATTCTTCATATCGTAACTGTGGATTTGCATAGCGTAATTATCAAGGGTAATCAGCGATCGAATAACAGTCATTTATCACTCGCTTTCAAAAGAATGAGGAATAGATGCAAAATCCATCTCCCAAAAATGTAGTACGCGGAAGATAGCACATAGGGGACTTGATATAGAGCTGAGGAAGAAGTTCCAAGGTATGGAGTTCATAGACTGCTATGGACTTGTCGCTAAGGTAATAGAGTATGAAGAATTACTCAAGGAAGAAAGTCAACAAAGAAAGACCTCAATGGGAACTTACTATCAGGAGGTAAATTTTGAAGATATTGCAGTGGTAGATCTCCCAAGTACAGGTTCCTTCATATGTCCTCTATTGATGAAGAAAGCACCTGACTTATGGAAGAAGTCATATACCTCAAATCCACAATATACTTTTGAAGGAGAAATTCACCACATTTCCCCAAGATCACCAACTCCCCAACAAAGAGGAACTCAAGGGAAAAGTATATCAGAAGTACCAGCACTCCTGAATCATGTTACTAATTCTTGTCAAGTTTTAGAGTATTATCCAGATTGACCAACAAGGGAACAAGTTCCCGAGAAAAGGAGGCCATGGTGGTTGATGAAGACCTCTTTCACTAAAGGGTTTCACCAACATAGTCATGACGATCTAAGAGTAGTTTTGAATGAAAATAAGGATAAGAATTTTTCTCCTAATGTCAAGATAAGAAAGGTATGGATTCCTAAACAATATTTGGTTCATAAGGATGAATTGGGAGTAGAAGGAAATATGTCTACAGCTAGAGAAAAGGGAAAGAATGGAAGGTATCCACACAATTCAAAACTGGAAATCAAGAAGGAGAAACCCTCCAAAGAAAAGAATGTTTTTCCAAAAGAGAGACATACTTTTCCAAAGGGAAAGAACTTGAACACTTCAATGAGGAAAATAACTCCAAGGTTTTTTGTCCCTCCTCTTATTCCACTTGAACAAAAGTGGCATGTAGTGCAGCATAAGAAGTTTCTTCAAAAGCTTGCTAGAACTCAAAAGAGAAGGATGTAGAGACTAAGAGCTATGGAGAAAAGGAAATTACCTAAAGAAATGCCACAGGAAAAGCCAAAAGAAGCAAAGACTTTGAGAGAAAATATGAGGCTTACTGCAAAGAAAACCAAATTTGGAAGAAATGCTACAGAAGATGAGGAGTCTAGTTGCGGATATGATGAATAAGTGGATTTGAGAACTATTTTGACAGGTACATTTCCTATTTCTTTAAAATGTTCTACTATTTCTCTAACTTTACCATATTTTTTCAAGTCAAATAGATGGAGGAAAGCTTAGTAGAGGTAGAAAAAGAACATTCTCTAGCAAAGGAAAAGCATAGTCAGAGGGTAATCACCATTGATTTCTCCGAGGGAGTAGAATTGAGAAGGTTATACTGGAAAAACCTACTATGGAGATGACAAGGCACATAAGGCCTCTATATGTGAGAGCACACTTTAATGGTAAACCAGTGTTTAAGGTATTTGTGGATAATGGATCACTAGTCAATGTGATGCCATTGAGGGATGTTGAGAGCTTTAGGAAGAGGCATTGGTGATCTAATTGAGACAAAAATGTTTGTATCAGCTTTTCCTAGATAAATCTCTAAGACTCTAGGCATACTCCCTATTGATATCACTATGGGTAGTAAGATTTCCTTATCAGCTTTCTTTGTGATTAATTCTATTGCTAATTCCAATGCTTTGTTAGGAAGAGATTGGATTCATGCCAATTGGTGTGTGTCGTCCTCTCTTCACCAATTTTTACTGTTTTGGAAACGTGATGAAGTAGAAGTGGTATGGGTAGATAAACAACCTTTCATTGGAACCCAGATTCGAGGCCGCCATATTATGACCAAGAGTTCGCCTAATAAAATTCGGGGAAGGCAAAAGTAGAACAGACTCAAGGGGAAATATACATGGAGTCAAGAGATACCGTGACATTCAAGAACAAGCTACAAGCTTCAAGACAACTCATTGTTCCTTTCGTGCCGGGAGCAAATGGCTCGATCATTGAGGAGATCTAAAACTAAGTATTCTCATGAAGAGAATGCGGCTGTTGCAACCATGACATTCAAAATGCAAATGCAGCAAGATACTAAAAAAGTTTCAGAAGAACAGTTCTAAGACAGTTGTGGAGTTGAAGTAATTTATGAAAAAGAATAAGATGAAGATGAGGAAGAAATTCATATTGAAGATCTGGAGCAAGCTCCTCCTAAAATGGAAGACAATAAGCCTCAAGTACATGATCCTATGGAAGAAGTCAACCTCAACATTGTGGAAGAGCCAAGGATTACTTACATCAGTTCTCTCTTATCCACTAACTTGAAGGAACATATCATATTATTGTTCTAGGAATTCAAAATTACTTTGCTTGGAATTATGATGAAATGCCAAGATTGGATAGAGGCCTTGTGGAACATCGCCTTCCCATCAGGCTAGAATTCCATCATTTCTAACAACCACCTAGAATAATGTCCAAGGAAGTAGAGCTGAAGGTGAAGGAGGAAATTGAGAAACTCTTAAAGGCCAAATTCATCATGCCTACAAGGTATGTTCAATGGTTAGCAAATATTGTTCTTGTGATGAAGAAAAATGGAAAACTTCGAGTACATGTGTGATTTTGTGAGGATCTAAATGTTACAATACCCTAAGGATATGTATGTGATGCCTATTGCGTACATGCGTTAGTTGGATTTACTACTAATAAATGAATTGTCATTCCTTATGGCGTGCTTCTTCCGGTTATAATCATATTTTAATAGCAGTAGAAGATATACCTAAGACTGCCTTTAGATGTCCTGGCTCCATATGGACATTTGAACGGTTAGTCATGCCTTATGGTCTCAAGAAAGCATGTGCGACTTACCAAAGGGCAATGAATGCCATTTTTCATGACATGCTAGGCCACCACATGGAAGTATACATTGATGATATTGTGGTTAAATATAAAAGAGTTAATGAGCATGTAGATCATCTAAGGAAAAACTTTGAGAGGATGAGACGTCATTAGTTAAAGCGTAATCCGCTTAAATGTGCATTTGGGGTTTGTGTTAGGAATTTTCTTGGGTTCCTAGTTCATCAAAGAGGATCAAAGAGGGATAGAAGTGGATAAGAACAAAGAAAAAGCTATTGCTTCAGCCAATGCTCGACAAAACAAGAAAGAACTCTAAAAGTTCTTGGGTTGGGTAAATTATTTAAGAATATTTATCTCTAACCTGGAAAGTAAAACCAAGGAATTCTTGGACTTGGTAAAGATGAAAGATATGGAAGAGTTTAGGTGGGAGGAACGACATCAAGCAACTTTTGACAAAATCAAAGAGTACCTCTCTAAAACTCTTGTTTTAATGCCTTCTATACAATGTCACCCAATTAAATTATTTTTATCAACCGCAAATGAGTCAATAGGTTATCTTTTAGCACAAAACAGTTCTAAAGGTCATGAGCAGACTGTATATTATTTGAGTAGGGTCTTAAATCCAGCAGAAACAAGATATTCTCCAATTGAAAATTTATGTTTCGCCTTGTACTTTGCATGCACTAAATTGAGACATTACTTGACCAAGTCTCGAGTTTATGTGGTTTCTCATATTGACCTTATGAAGTACATGCTTAGCCGACCAATGATTACATGGAGGATTGGTAAATAGTCCCTTGCTTTGTTAGAATTCACCTTGGTTTATTTTTCATAGAAATCAGTGAAGGGACAAATATTGGCAAATTTCCTAGTTGATCGTCCTTCCTTAGAGATTGGGACAGAGCAAAATGTGGAGCTGGGAATCTATGGAGCAGAAAAGGAACCTTAGATCCTCAAATTTGATGGTTCAAGCATAAAAATTTCAGCCGGTGCAAGAGTAGTGATTATCTCACCAAGGGGAGTAAAGACTACATTGTCTTTCAATCTAGTTTTTGAATGCACCAACAATCAAACCAAGTATGAAGCCTTGGTGATTAGCTTAGAAATCCTACTAGAGCTTGGTGCAAAAGATGTTTGAGTCATTAGAGATTCTCAATTGGTACTTCGGCAATTAACAAGGGAGTATAAGTGTAATAGCTTGCTATTAGCACCTTACTTTACTGCTGCCATTCAATTATTAGACTCCTTTGACAATGTGGAATTTGAACTTGTGCCTAGGGAATCAAACTGGGAGGCTGATGAGCTTGCTCAAATAGTCTCTAGTGTAAAAATGGATGAAGAACTAACCCATAAGCTCATCATGATAGAGAAGAAGAATCACCCTTCAATTTTTGAAAGAGGGTCGACCTGGACATCTTCAACAATGACATCAATATTGCTGGAGATTGGAGAACATAATTCAGAGAATATTTGGAGAATCCAACCAAGAGGGTTCCTCATAGAACGAAGGCTCAAGCTCAAATTTTTTTTCTACTAAAAGGAGAGCCATACAGAAAAGGGTTTGATGAGTTATTACTAAAGTGTTTATCTTTCCTAGACAACATGGAAGTTATGAAACAAGTTCATGAAGGAGTTTGTGCAACCCATCAATCTAGAGTAAAAATGTGATGGTTAATAAGCAGACACGACTATTTTGGGCAACCTTTCTAAAAGACTACATCACCTACTCCAAAGGTTGTCAACAATGTCAGAAATATGGAAGCATACAGAGGATCCCTGCTGTTGAATTACATTCAATAGTAAAACCATGGCTGTTCAGAGGATGATCCATGGACCTGATTAGGAAGATTCATCCAATATCATCAAAGGGGCATAGCTTCATCTTAGTGGCTACATACTATTTCAATAAGTGGGTGGAGGCAATACCATTGAAGAAAGAAAAACATAAGAATGTGATTCAGTTCATCAAGGAGAGGATTATTCATAGGTTTGGAATTCCCCAATCAATCACCACTGATCAAGGAACAATGTTCACTAGGGAATAAATGAATTATTTCACATAGATAAGACCTCGGAAAATTTAAAATTTTCTCAAAAGGGTAAATGGTCATTTCGTAAAATATGAAATTTTTCTAATCTCGATGATGAAATGACTTCATCGTTGAATCAGACGCAAAATTCAATACCACGCTTCAATTCCGCTCGACCCGAGATAATAAATTAACGCTGAGGCGACCTGCCTGCATCAGAAAACAAAGTTCGAGATACAGATGTGACAAAAGTCACCATTACATGTACTCTGTGACAATATGTGACAAGACAGAGAGATGATTTAAACGGGACGGCCTAGATAAGACCAAATGTCAAAATCTAGGAATAAGGGATACTTATTTAATTATTTGAATTGTTAATGATAATAAGACGAAAGATGAACAGTGTTCATCTTCCCCATTTGAGACCAAAAACGTGAGGGGCTGGAAATGAGATGCAGTGAGGTGCAGATTTTGAGTTTTAGAGAGAGAAGGTGTGTCTTCAGATTCCCATCGATTCGACTACTCCGCTCTCGACGGAGCAAGAAGCAAAGTTGCTCTACGCGGCGAGGACTACACGTGGGTACCGATTTGGTGGAGTTCCGACAACTCCAAGAGGTAGGGATCTTTCCTACTTCATGCTTATTCTTCGCTAAGAGTCATGTTATCGGTTAGGAATGTTCTGCTTGTTTTAGCTTCGCAAATCTCTGGCCTCAAAAAGCTTTGAACCAAGTAGAGAAAATTCTATTATATAACGAACAAAGGCTTACCCGAGGGTTTCACCTGCTCACGTGAATTTTTTCGTGTGATTTTATGATGTCGAGTGATTCAAAATGAATTGTTTAGGTCAAGCCACCAGCCCATGTGAGCAATTTTGGTGTTATTGGTTGTGAATTTGCATAATATGATTTATGAATTAATTATGTTAATATATATAAGGCTGTTTTAAGATCTTAGCATGAGTCATTGAATTGACATCATGCATTCCATATGCATCGGGCACCCTAGAATACTGGAGTGAGTGCATGACATGAAATTGAAAGAAAAACGAAAAATGTTTGCGAAAAGAATTTCATGAAGATTTCCGAAGAATCGCCTTTGGAGTCGCCCAACGTATCACTGATGAGAACCATGATCAAGCTCGAGCTGCTATCCAAAGCCACCCGCCCGAGGGTAGTCCACCTGCCACTCGAATTTCAAGAGTGAGTTTTCGAGAACAAAAAAGATTTCGCTGAAAACTCGGATATTTTATCAAGATTCTGGGCCAGATATGGGAGGGAGTCTGAGGACCCTGGACACGGCTCGGGGCATATGCATATCTCGAGCAGTTCATGAAATCGCTCAATGTGATCGTTTCCATGGCATGTGCACTTAGCGAGTAACCCCATGTAGGAAATTATTCTACTAGCTTTGGCGCTCACCCCGTCGGTGGATCACCATTTCTCAGTGTAATGCGAAGCAGACGGCGACGGCCACTGGGAGCCATTTCCGTAAGAAGTTTCGCCGCTGATATTTGATTTTGTATAATACGACAGAATTAAAATTTTAATATATGTTAAAATAAGAGTACGTGTAAAACTCTTGAACAATTGTATATAGTCGGGATATTTTATGGCATGCTGACAGTGTGCCCAAGTGACCATTTTACTCACACGTAGACCCCTGCGGTGGCCGGTCATGATTATCGGGATAGGTCTCTGCACTGCAAAGCTCCCCGCACCGATTTTATGAGCGGTGTCGAGTTACCCAACATTCACTTAAAGACTCGTGGGTTGACGTTGTCAACCCGACACCCCGCTTTGTGGCATCACAGCCTGGTATCGTGAGCCTGTGCTTATAAAATTACTTTAGAACTTAAGCATACTAAGTTAGGTATACGATTACCTAGGACTTGATGGGCACGGGTTAGATCACACATTCCTTATGCACTTTGATGATTGATGTGTATGAATTGTGATTGAAATTGTATGCTTGGTGAATAGCATAGGAAATATGTTGAACACTAGGGTCGAGAAAATGTAACCTTAGGTGTTCGAGAAATTTTGGACAAAATGATCCGTAATTAAATGAAAAGAATGATGATAGTGAAGAAATTTTTCTAAGGTTTCATAGTGTGTAAACTAGAAAAATTTTTAAATAAATTTTAATAAATTTATTTGGTTTTTTACTGAAAATGAAAAAAAATATATATATATATATATATATATATATATATATATATATATATATATATATATATATATATATATATATATATTTTTTTTTTTTTTTTGGAGTGTTTTTCCAAAGAAATGGAATGTGAGAGAAAAATAAAATGATATTTAAAAAAAAAAAAGCTCGGTTAACCTGATGGCACGCCAGTCACGATACACGGAATTGTATCGTGACATAAAGGCCGGACGCCGCATGAAGGCCACACCACGACACGGCCGCGGCGGCTACGATATAGGCTACGATACTACGGCCAAGGTATGGGCATGCAAGAACTAGCACAGAGATGGTCACTCGTGAGATTGTCGCGATACAAAATTTCCTCACAGACATGGGCCGGGCGCACTGGCCACCGCCGGGTCAGACCGCGAGAGCCGTGAGCGACACCCGCAGGGAGCGCCACACACGACGGCGTCGGGCCCGCGACACGGCCAAGACACCCGCCAGCCAAGCCCCGCGACACTACGCACCACGCCGCGACACCGGCCCACGACACTCCGCCGCAACACGCCCACGACATGGGCCATACAACATGGCCTACCAGCAAAGGTGCGGCCCGTGGCGCGCAGTCGGGGTCGTGGTGTGCACCCGGTGTACCCAACCTAGTTTCACTCGCTGCACCGCTTTCTGGCCATTGCTCGGGAGACACTCGTTCAAGAAGCCTTAAAAAAAAAAAATAATAATAATAATAAAATAAAATCAAATCAAATCAAATCAAATCAAATAATTTTTTTTTAAAAATGAAAATTTCTAAAATAAAATTTTGTTGTTAAAAATGATTTGATGTGGAATTATTGTCTTCAGACATCACAGAATGCATGGACATTGTGTATGAAATATTCAGATGTGAATGTCTCTGGCCGTGTTTACGCCTTTGTAGATATCAGATTAAATTTAACTCTGCCATTTGACATGTAGATGGTTAGCTCAGGCTTATATCAGGGCGCCCACTTCGGTATCTGTCAGCACCACCAAGATTTAATTAATGTACTGTTCAGGCTGTGTGGTTACACCTCTGCCCAGCAGTGTTATAATTTGTGGAGGTCCGAGTAACCTTCAGGTTTAGGCACATCATCCGACATCTTCACAAGGAGGAGATTCGATGGTGGCTGACCATTGTCTGCATTAAGAAGGTGTTAAAGGCTACGGAGATTACCTCCGATTACTCCATCAGGATTACTGCAACGTTTCAAAAGCGCCAGGCCCAAGTAGCATGGTGGAATCCCGGGCAAAGACTCCTGTGAGACCCAGACTTGAATGACATGGATGCAGTTCCAAAGAGTCGCTCATGGTAAGTATTTCTGACATCGCTCAGTCACGCAAAGGCTCGTGAGTTCTGTAGCCAAAGCAGGACGATGATCGATCTGATGGTTAATGCATAGATTCACTAATCCACCCGCTTTGCTAATGACTACGTACATGGACACGCCAAGGCCGTGAGATCTCAAGAATGGGCTGAAGCTGTCCATTCGAGGCGGTGATCTAGACTTCACCCCACAGATACGGGACTCCATGGTCGGGACAACCCCCGACCATGTATAGAGTCGGGCCAGAGGTCGAGACCTTGCAGGAGCCTCAGATGTGAGTTCCATAGGATTAGGGGCGCAGGATAGGATGATATGTCGTGAGTTGCGAGTTGTAGATCCTGGATTCTATTCACAAAGTGGGACTGAGGATCATGGACATGTCGAGTTCGACATCATCCCTGGATGGATCGGGCTGAGAGCCATAGTGGTCATTATCAATTGTGAGCGTAGGAGGGTTACCGCCTGCCACGTTGTAGGATGGTACTTGTGTTGTATTTTTCGTGGGGACAAGCATGATATTTCGCCTCACAAAGGTAATGCAGTCCGTGTGTCGTGATGGGGCTAAGCAAAGCTGGCTAGCAAGCCTTCCCTAGAGGACGAGCAGACCGCATTCTAGCTCTACCCCGAGTAGCGTCCGGCGAGCAGCGGAGGATTGCAGCCCTATGAGCTACCTGATCGGGCCTCCGCAGGGTTGTGGTGACTTCGTATCGAGTTACACTGTATTTCGCCCATCTCTATGACTCCTGATACGGCAACACCCGCCTGAGCTCGTAGAACCTCGAGTCCAGCCACAGCAGCTTCCATCGGACAAAGTGGTTCTCATTGCACTGAAAGACTTCACCACGGGCCCGCTTTATCTCAAGAAAGCGTTAAGGACAAGACCCTTCCACTGCGGCATTGACTACAAATACTGAACAGTGGTCACAATCAAGAACTCCGTGACCCACTCAGGATCGATGATTGTTTGACTAATGAGAGGAGCGCCGAGTCTACTCCAAGATGCACTCCTCGCACTAGTTACCACGCCTGAGGGTTAAGAGACAGATATCCTAAGAGCTGTCAGACACCTTTATGGGCACTTTGAGTTTATGGTGATGCCTCAGAGCTGACGGTCTGCAACTAGCATCTACGGGATCTTTTATGCATAGGGTATTCCAACCCTATTCAGATCGGGCTTTGTCGAGTTCCTCGTGGATGATTATTTTGATATACTCCCAATGTGAGTGGGAGCATGAGTATCATTTGAGGATTGTGTTGGCGCAGTTTGCCGAGAGACTTCAATACGCCTATACGCCAAGTTCGCAGAAGTGCAAGTTTTCAGCTATCGAGGTGAGATTTGCGGACACATGGTGTCGCGATCGCATGCTCACGACCATGAGAAGGTCGATGTCGTGATGAGTCGAGAGGCCGGTCACCAAGATACGTAGTTCCCAGGATCGGGCTGGTACTACAGAGATTCATTGAGGATTCTCCCGATTAGTGGCACTTATGATGAGATTGACCCTAAGGGAGGTCGTTTGATCGATGATCGCATGCGTAGAAGGCATTCCGCAATTGAAAAGGAGGCTACTATACCCTGAAGCTGATAGTCCCGAACAGTGGGATAGGGTACGTTAGGTCAGGATGCCTCGAGGGTCGGACTAGGATGTGTTTTGATGTAGTCCTGAGGTAGTAGCTTATGGTTCCCCTGGCTACCAAGAATCACGAAAGCAGAATTTATCCCACACACGACATATGAGCTGGCGGTCTAGTTTTCACCCTTGAAGATTTGGTGTCACTACTTATATGGTGAGGAGTTCGAGGTGTACTCATACCATAAAATTCTGAAGTATATTTTCACGCAACGAGACCTCAATATGAGGCAACGCAAATGGATGGGGTTCCTAGAGGATTATGACTTCACTTTGCATTACCATCTTGGTAAGGCAAATGCGGTGGTCGATACTCACTGATGTCACTGGAGTATCGCTAGTATACTTTCCAAGGAGTGGCGATGTCGTGACCCGTAGAGTTTCGAGCTATAAGACAAATGAGCGTGCTCAAAGGGTACGTCAGGAGTTTAAAGGGCTGCTTCGTCACTATTGAGCAGAGTGATTGAGTCCCGCGGGCGTGATTACGTAGATAGTGTCCATCAGACCAGCACAATGTGCACCGTGACGAGGGTCGACCATTCACATAGATGGTAGTCTTCGATATAAGGGACTGCAAAGGGTTCCCAGTCGAATGATTCGAGAGGAGATTCTCAGGAGTTTCACCGCTTCTCGATTGTCAAATCCAAAGTACTAAGATGTACCAGATCTTCTGCCGCGCATTCATACTCGAGCGACAAAGAGACACGTAGGGGGACTTTGTTCGACGATGTCTCACGTGTCGCCAGACAAGGCCGAGCACCGTGCGCAGGCTACTACATCCACAGGGTGGGTGAGTGGCTGGAGCACGCTCACGATGGATTTTGACCACTTCTTGCTACGACAATCGCGGAAGTGGACACATGCAAAGATGGGAGATAGTGGACCGGCCACGGCCTGGGTGACATTTTCAGCCGTGGCATGACCTCTCTTCACATTAGAGAGATTCCCGGCTGGTCAGACATTCGAGAGATAGTCCCGCCACATGAGTAACGCAGTATCCACAGTGTTCATAGGACCCGAGGTTTACAAAAGATTCTCAAAGAGTTTCCAAGATCACACACTCACGATCATGAGTACAAATGCCTTTCCACCACGCACGATTTATCACCAAAGAGGACTATACAGTGTTGTGAGGACATGTCATGGTATCACGCGCCCGATCATATGGGTAAATGGGAGGAGCATTTTTCCCAGTGGAATTCGGCCGCCCGCAACATTATCAAGGTTTCGAGCATACGTGCATGACACCATACATGAGGCATTGTAATGGAGGCAAGATCACCGATATGTTGGATCGATGTGGGAGAGAGCTCCATTACTGGTCCTGATTTTATTAGAGACACCTTTGAGAAGGTGAGCTGATACGACATCGCTCTCTCATGGCCTATTTCCGCAAGAGCCATGTTGATGTACGACGCCACCCTTGTGAGTTCGAGGTGCCGCGATCACGCCTCTCAAGGTGATGCCTAAGAGAGGAGCTGCCGGTTCCTGCAGCGAGGTTACTCGCGAGGTTTATCGAGCCCTTCGAGATACTCTCGAGAGGGTAGGCACATTAGCGCATCGGCTATTTTAACACATGATGTCATTCAACATATCACGCTCACTCTGATAGCGGCACTCCACTGATCCAACTCAATAAAAGTGACTGGAGGATTTGAAATAATCACTATATGTGATCTGAGTGAGGTATCAAAGGTGGCTGTTGGGATGGCCGATCAGTTTTAAGCAGCCTTCACACCGCAGAGGTGCTATGCCACAACAACGCGATAGATATCAAATGGAAGAGTATCACTGACGCGCCACCTATCCTTCTTGTTTCAGGACACACGGTCAGATGTCGCCAATAACAAAACGACCGTTTACTGTACGGTGATGATACACCATACACGGTCGTCAATAACAAGATCATCCGCACTCAAGAAATCCTTCATAGAGGAGTAACGAAGAACCATAAAACAACTTCAAGCGGTAAAACAGTCATCGGCAAAACCAAATTCTTTCAAATTTATAATGTCTAATTAACGCGGAACCGTCTCAGAAATCAGCTACTATCTGATAATGTCGCAAAACGCAGATACCTTACTGACTGAGGCACCAAAGGCCTAACATGAAAAACCAATAGACATGTGATGTAACAGTGTCACCAATACATTTTCATCTTGCTAATAAGCTTGATGTATAAAGATTAGAGAGATGATGAAAAACAATGTATCAGATAAAGCAAGTGTAAAAATATAGAAGAAGTGACATGACGGAATTATTTGAATTGTTAATGATAATAAGATCAAAGTTACTTAACAGTATTCATCTTCCCCATTTGATACCAAAAAACATAGGCCGTAAATGAGATGCAGCGGAGGTGCAGATTTTGATTTTACGTAGAAGGTGTGCCTCTCTCTAGGATTCCGCCATCTGATCGCCGCCTGGCTCGACCGAGCAAGAAGAAAAGCCCGCTTCCACGCGGCCAAAGCATCACGCTGGGCACTGATTCGTGAGTTCCTAGCCAACCCAAGAGGTAGTGATCTTTCCTACTTATTTATTCTTCGCTAAGAGCCATGTAAATGCTGGAATGTTCTAGCTTGTTTTATCTTTAAATTCTGGCCCCAAAAGCTTTGAACCGAGCAGTAGAGAAAATTCCCATTTGTGGGTCGCGAACAGTTGCCACCTCGAGGGTTTCACACCCGCTCATGAATAGCGCACGGAATTTTTGTGCATTTTAGTGATGTTGAGTGATTCAAAATGAATTGCTTGTGTTTGCTTCAATTAGCCCATGAGCTAATTTCGTGTTATCGGCCGTGGAATTCCGCATAACATGATTTATGTAATTAATTATGTTAATATATATACATGTTTTATATATTAGCATGAGTTTGCTGGAATTGACATCATGCATGCCATATGCACTGGGCAATTCCTAGAATATTAGAGTGAGTGCATGACATGAAATTGAAAGAAAAACGAAAATGTCAGAAAGTGAATTTCAAGGAAGATTTTCCAAAGAATTGCCTTGAGAGTCGCCCAATGTATCACATTTCGAATGAGGACTAAGGATCAAGCTTTAGAGTTATTCAAGAATTCGCCGTAGGGTAGTTCATTTTACCGACAGAGTGAGTTTTCTAGAACAAAAGATCTTTGTTTTTAGAAAATTTGATATTTTACTCGCATTCGTTTAGTATGTGAGGGAGCTCTGAGAACTCCTGACATGGGTTCAAGTATTACGTACATTCAGTAGTTCACGAAATTGCTTGAATGTGATTGCTTTCCATGGTACGTGCACTTAGCGGAGTAACCCATGTAGGAAATTTATCTCTACTGGCTTTGCTCACCTCGTCGAGGATCTACTTCGTACGGAGTGTGCACGAGGACGGCGCCTCACTAGAGGCCGTGATTTTAGAAGAAAGTTTCCGTTGTGGCTGCATTTGATTTTGTATAACATGTATTAGAATTGTAAATTTTAATATATGTTGAATTAAAAGTAATGTAAAAACTCTTGAACTATTGTATATAGTTGATGTATTTCTTAAGTATTGATGCAGGGGCCAAAGTGGTCATTATTTTACTCACATGTAGACCCTCGTGCGGTCATCATTTGATTATCGGGACAAAGACCCGTAGAGCCCTCGCATAAACGAGACTCGCCTCGATTTTACAGTGGTGCTCGGTTACCCGACATTCACGAGTGCAGACCTGGCGGCTGTCAACGACACCTTTGGTTGGGGCGCCACAAAGATATTATAGAATACAACTCATCGATCAACTCCTTTATGCCCAAGCCACGCGGACAAACTCGTACATCCAATAAAGTGTCGATAGAATCTCCGGAGAAAAGCCAGAGGAGACCCAGATTGGTACAAGATTTTATCATAAATATCAGGTACATAGAACTTCCAAATGAGCTCTATAGGGGTAAGTCCTTTTTCCTTGACTTATGGACAAGATGTAGTACTCCTAATGGAAGTAGTAGTGCATTCTCTAAGAGTGTATTGACAAAATGACCTTACTCCACAATAATATAGTAAGGCCATGATGATAGAACTCGAATCAACAAATGACTGAAGAATACAAGCCTTTAACTACATGTTGATTCAGAAAAATAAAGTGGCTCAGACTTATAACAAGAGAATAAAGAGAAAAAGCTTTGAAGTAGGAGAGCTTGTTTGAAAATTGTTCGTCGCTTGGTTCCAAAGACAAAGAATTTGGGAAATACTTCCACCTGGAGGAACTTTCAAAGTGCATCAAGTACTACCTGGAAACGCATACTGGTTAGCAAACCTACAAAGAGAGCCACATAAGAGGTTCATCAATGAGAATACCTAAAGAAGTATTTCCCTACCATGTGGGAAATTGTAAAAAATTCCCAAAATAATTAGGCTGATTCCACGGCCTTTAAAGGGGTAATGTTAGGGCAATGTTATGTGTTTTGGAATAAAGTAGGCTTTTTAGCCATTGTTTTCGCAAGCATTCAAGTTCTCTAGTATAGTACCTTGTTCTATTCTATGTTTTGGAAAATAGTAGGCTTTCTAGCCACTATTTCTCAAGCATTCAAAGTTTCTCTAGTATGGTGTTTTGTTAAATGTTTTGGACAAACATATATCTAGTAGGCTTTTTAGCCGCTATTTCTCATCATAGGCTATGGAGTACAGCAACATAGGTAAAAAAAAAGTAAGCACTGATGAAGATGGGACCGGGTTGGAAGCCATTGAACCAACATAAGAAGATCCTAAGAAAACAAATCTAATAAAGTTACAGTCATGACAATCAACAAGGCAAAAGCTTATTTGGCAAAGAGTTACCTTTAAGTCAATTCCGTCGGTGGATAAGTCTAAATTATTTATCAATGTGCGGCCTAAAATCTACCAATGAAAGAGCTCGAGCTTAGGTGAAAGGTCAACTAACCCAAGGTTGTTGAAAATCATTCAATATGCACTCAAGAAAAGTTTGAAACAACCAAACGACTTCAAAGAATTTTTCGAAGGTGTATTCATAACTCTTTTCAGAGTCTACACCTAAGAAAATTTTCAAAACAAGCCGAAAAGCTTCAAATAATTTTTTCGAAGGTGTATTCATTATTATTTTTCAAAATATACACCCCGAAAAGTGTTCGACACAGCCAAACGGCTTCAAAGAATTTTTTCGAAGGTGTATTCATGACTATTTTCAAAGTCTGTACCTAAGAAAAATTTTGTAATAAACCAAACAACTTCAGAGAATTTTTTTCTAAGGGTGTACTCATGATTATTTTCAAAATATACACCCTGAAAAAGGTTTGAAACAAAGCTAAACGATTTCAAAGATTTTTCAACCAAAATACAGCGAAACAACTTCAAAGCATTCAATTATTTACAGCCAAACATTCATGCAACCAACTTCTCACGACCGTGAACGCTTGCTCTGCATCTTCATCATATTCGGGAGATTCCGGTATGTGAGCAAACGCATGGCCTCTTCCCTCAAATACTACCAATCTTGAGCCCTTGCCTATGCTCTTCTCAATTTCCTTGAACAAATTGACAGGACAAAGTGGATCATTGTCCCCTAAAATTAACAATACAGTCCTTCACATTAGCAACTGTAGATGGGTTGATTTTCGTCCCATAAAAGGACACACCCCAAGGCTAAAAACGAGCACCTTAGTCTTTTCGCCGTAACGCCGATCACATGTACCTACGCCATAGCAAAATCCTCGCACGATACCAAGCTTCTCCGCGGATCTGACAGCCTATGAATTCATCAACCAACCATTTTGTCGCCATGTCAATGTCTCGGCTACCCTTTCTCGAGGGTTCAGAAGAAGCCATTGTTGAAACATGACCTTCGGCTGGTGCTTCACCCATGGATTCCCTCGAAATAAATATGGTACCAGAACACTGCAGTTGTTTGCAGTTATAAAAGCACAAAAAAGAAGTTGATAGGTACCCAAGCCCAATAGGAGAGCCCAACCCAAAAGACTGGCTTGATAGGTGGGAGAACCTCTAGAACTTAAGTACCACTCCACAATTTCTTGTCGAACCTATGTGTGATTGTATCATTGCCCACTCCTAGAGAAGCTGGACGTTTGCGGACGGCTCACACTCTAGATAGTTTTCACTCAGGACCCTCTCTTGGGGCACCAAGTAGCCTTCTTCTAGGTAGCCCTTTCCCGCTACGCACCGGAAAGCACCAATGGTACCCAAGCCTAATAAGAAAGTCCAACCTAAAAGACCTGCATGATAGATGAGAGAACCCTTCAAGCTTAAGTACCAATGATAGGTACCCAATCCCAATAGGAGAGCTCAACCTAAAAGATCAGTCTGATAGGTGAGAGAACCTCTCAAGCTTAAGTACCACTTCACAATTTCTTATGGGATCGTTCTAGAAGTGTTTGTTACAAGAATCAAGATTCAAATTTCAACTATTGTTAATGATGGTTAATAACTTACATGTAGTCGTTGCAGGCAACACGATACGCAAAGTCCTTGGTGGATGAATCTTGGAAGCCTAAGACATCGGACAAGAGCAGTATACCAGTGCCATTGTTGTTTGATGAGTCCAAAAACCCATCTGATATTTAATCCATTTTTTTGAGCATATTACAAGATAAATGTCGATTTTTATGCAGAGGGGTGGATATTTTACTCAAATTTAATTTTGTAGGAAAATACAGCAGAAACAAGAAAATCCCAAAGAAACCAAGTGAGACCAAAGATACAAAGAAAACGGTCAGAATTAAAAACGAGTCGCGGGATGCAGTGAAGTGATTGTTCGCTTAAACTCCAGTTACACACGCTGAAGACTAGCTTTATGAAGAAATAGAAGAGTTAATCAAACTAAGTCGTGAATTCAAGTGAGGATCACACTAAAATTATCATAGCAACACAGTTTCGAGGTCGCGCGACACTTACCTCGGCGTCGCCGACGCCAATTGAACATAAACGAGGTCGTGACACCAGTCTGATGTCACGACATGAATTCATCAATACAACAACAAAAGAAGTCCCTGCAAAGAAAACGAAATTGCGACTAGTTTTAAATGAAAGGTTCTATCGAGGTCATGGCTAAGGCAATAGGCTCTACATAAGAACAGGAACTGGAGTCTCAACAAGGAAACTGAAGTTTCGACCATCTATTAATCAAGGACCAAAAACGATGTAGCGACCTCTCATTTAGGTCGCGACCTGAAGAATAGTCAAGCGTATAATCAAGGTCGCACGTTTAACTACTTTCGAGCAATGACTACGCGATCAACAAGAGTAACACATGGTTAAGACATAAACTTGAGGTCGCGACCTGGAATAGAGGTTGAAAGAAGGAAATGGGTTGCAACAAAGAACTGAGATTGCGACCCAAAGAAAAGAAATGGGCCGCAAAAGAGGTCGCGACATCACATTGAGGACGCAACATAAAATTGAAACCTATGAAGGCAGAAGACCACCAACACAATCACGACCAGGAAAGGAAAGTCACAACATGAAGTCATCCTACAAACAGAAAGGTGGTCGCAACCTAATATTGAGGTCGCGACTTAGAAGCCATGAGAAGAGAAAGACAATGATGTCGCGACATGAAATTGTGGTCGCGACATAAATTCGAGAACATCGAAAGTAAATACGACGCGATTACAACGAAGTCGCTAATTATTGATCCAAGCAGATAAGAAATCCCGCCGTAATGTAAGTAACAAGGTCGTGGACTTAATCGAACAAACAAAGAAAATTAGCGTCGTATAACAACTTGAGGTCGCGACATAGGATGCTGAGTCGGGCTTTATTTCTCTGGGATTTGCACCCTGAGCTCCAGATTTTCGGGGCTCCAATTTCTTTCGACAAGATAAATAGACAAAGATAGAATAAGAAAGTGCTTTCCGTCTCACTACCCGCGTAAAAAGGGGAAAGGAGAGGAACTCAATGTATAATTTAGAGTAGATTTTCATTTTTTATTTATTTCTTTGTCTTGGCTTTCTTTTCTCGGATTTGAAATCAAGGAATCGGTAAACGAGAGTCGATGTTTTATTTTTGTTATTTTCTTCTTGAATTTACTTCCTGAAAATTTATGAACTCTAATACTTCCTAATTCGCTTTTCTCGCTTTATTACAATTACAAAGGTTGTATCAAAGTGTGATCTAAGATCACCATTTCCTTAATTCGCAATGCAATAGAGCTGCAAATTTCCACGATTTGATTTACATTTAGTTACACTTTTCCCCATAAATTGGAGAACTTAATTGGGGTTCTGATTTACTTAATTGATGTCGCTTTTTTAAATTGATAGTTCCCGTCGCAGTACCGATCACCGCTGAGGGAATGGCCTTGCTCCCCGATTTCCGTGGATGCCCTCGCTGGTGACAATGTGAGACTCCGAGATCTCCCGAGAGCCGAGAGCATCTCGGGGTACTTCGACTACCATTGATGAACTGCTGAGCTTTGAGAGTTCATTTTGATAAATTCCCATTCGCTCATAATTGAAGTTGGAGGGGAGTATTTAACAATATAAATGATCAGAGAGTTTAACTTAATCTAAAGGCAAGTTCCTAACCTGTTATTGAGAGATCTAATCAAGGGAAAGCGGATAAACCCATAGATCTCGAGGTCGAAACATCACCAAGTGGTAGAAACTTTCTTGTGAAAATCCCTTAAAAGTGAAAAAGATATACTGTCATCAAGAGATGGGTGTGAAGTATTGAGAAAGAAAAAAGCCCAGATCTTGCAAGAGACAGAATACGTAGCTGGGTTTGATTCGCTTCTGAGAGAAGCAAGGGTATCCCTAACCAGCTGAATATGGAGAATCCACTCCAAAATTTCAGGAAATTCGACAAATCCAGATCCATACATAAAATAGAGAAATGTATTTTAGTGTAGGAATTGATTGTTTCATTGCAATTCACTGATAGTTTTCGTTTCTCACAGGAAACTGATTCAATCCAGTATTTCAGTTATGATTTATTTTATTTCATTTACTTTGATTTTATTTTAGTCCAACAGTAGTCAATGGACTAGGATCTTTATTTTTCTAGATAAAACCTTCATTGTGAATTTTGAGTCCAAATAGCATAAAATTTTTAGTAGCTCATAGTTGATCTTTAATTGCACTAATCTCCGAATGATATCCGGATTCTACATTCCATTTTACTACTAGAGACTGGCACTTGCGCTGTTGATGAGTGCCTAAATTCATCTTACACTAGCTTGCCTGGTCATTTTCACATTTATTTCATAATAATTTTATAGTTTTTGTGGCTGTGATCCTTCGATTTTGTGTCCGTGTGGTTACAGTTCATCGAGCGCAAAGAGCGCCTTTGAAGCAAATTTAAACAACGAGGAGCGCGTAGTGACCGCCACGCCGCTGGAGCCGCCACCACGCCACCACGCCCCCATCGCCGCGACGCCAATGAAAATCGCGCGACCTCATCATTTAAAGTACGATGGCTCAAATTAGTATCTTCCGAGG
The DNA here is from genome assembly GCA_016808115.1 of Tetrastigma voinierianum. NCBI lineage: Eukaryota > Viridiplantae > Streptophyta > Magnoliopsida > Vitales > Vitaceae > Tetrastigma > Tetrastigma voinierianum. Next base: position 21,866 of record JAEQBH010004970.1, read on the forward strand.
CGTACAAACAGAGGCACAGTTCGAGAGCGGAGTGACACTGACTTCGAGGAAGTGCCCATGATTTGTAACGCTTTTCATTTTTCGATATTTTCGATTTTAGAACAATGTTTTCTTTATTAAATGGGCCATCTTTTCTTCCATTATGTTCTGCATTCTTCTAGGGTTACATCAAACCCCGTCATGTACAATGGATTAAAGTTTGATCTTTCATGTTGTTCAGCCATATTAATTTGTCACATCTACTCTATACCAAGATTTCAATTATATGTTAACAACCGGCCAATGTTAGCATAGTCGCACGAGATCTGAGATCGGAGAGATGAGGTATCTCAGTGATCCGGGGTAGAGTAGCCCCTTAGCCGATCTTGCCATCAGAGATATTCCGAACCCTCGAAGGTGGCATTCCGAGGTTGTAACATTTAAGCATTTTAATACAGTCGAGATGTAGATATACTGCATTCTATTCACGAGATAGCGATATACCGAGAGAGGATATCTCGGGAGGGCAAGATCACCTCACATTGACATATTACAAATATATTGAATAACAATATCTTTAGACAGTAATCCATTGAACGTGATAGGGGGAGATTTAACCCTAGGCGCCAACACCATTAATTCACTAGAATCAATCGCTTAGTTGCAGTTTCTTTACTTAAATTTTTTACCTCCTAGAATCAATTATTATTCGATATCAATCAGTGCAACCTCCGTAGTCAATTTACCTTTCCCGTGATCGATATCCGCATTAAGTACACTATATTACTGGGCTACGCTGCACTTGGCGCACATACATTCATTATACACACCGTGTTTTCTACCTCACAGTTCACGCCGCCGGGAAACGGCTTAAATCGATATAGAGAAGTGAGCACATAGATAGTATTCTGAATTTCTTTATTTTTGTTATTATTTTTTACAAGTGTCGTAATCGGGTTTTGTTAGTTTGTGTGTTATTGCAAAGATGTGCTCTCTCAAAGTGAGTACATGCGACAAAGAAATCGAATTAATCAACACTCGCGGTGATCCCGAGCCGTAAAGACTTCTGCCACGTATCGGGCGCCGAGAGACCGCAGAACAAACAGATTAGAACTTCAATAGTCATGGAAAACACCGAAGAACAAGATTTCATGTTGAACAAATCAACCATAGAGGAGCGTAAATAGGAATCAAGCGCCCGTGCCATTTATACAACCAAACGACCACGCCATTAGACGAGTTTGTTTACCACCAACATTGCTCGTGACAAATGATCACGCCACCGATCTGCAAACAATTTCGACCAAGTCACTACAAGACAGATGCTTCAGAACATTCGTTCCATGGACTACCCCATGAGAACTGAACATGCATTTAACTAACTTCCCCAAGCCGCGATACCATCAAGCACAACGGAGCCACGGAAGAAGCCTAAGACACAAGTGGTTCCCACTTCACTGATAGCTGCCATCGCCAACCATCACCCACCGTACTCCATTACTACATGAACTGAGTTGGTACAAAAGTTTCGACCAAGTCTTTCCACCTTTCGAAGATTGCACAACTCAGGCAAGAGATCAATACGCTTCGTCAACTAGTGGGGAGAACCCATATACTGGACAGTCGCATGAATTCATCATGGTGTCCCTCACCACCGCCAATCCGCATGGATGCAAGTCCACACCTTCTACAATGGTCCTAGAGAAATACAACTTGAACAATGATGATGCCTCACCGGAGGATCATCGATGAAGAAACCACATCTGATGAGATATTAAGATGTCAAATCAACACTAATCGCTGGCCTAGAGAGGAAGGCTACACCAAAGAAACACTGCAAAAGTACGCATACTAGTCCTCAATAATAATCCGTCCCATGGTGTAAACAGGCTCCACCCGACTAAACAAATCAATAGGCAAGAGGAAGACATATACGCATCACCCACGGAGTCAGAATTTCCATGAGACAAAGAAGAGTGTGAATGTCGGGCCAGAAACCTACTAAAGGGAGCAAGCCTCCAAGACGACGAGGTTTAATCGTGGTAATCAATCACAACAAAGAAGGGACCGTATGCTGGGGTAATGTGCCACCGTAATTAATCGTGACGGCGGTGGCGAATAATCGTAACCTCGAATAATCAAAACAATCAAGGGTATGACGTAATAACCGTAACAATATGCCATCAAACCGCGCTAATGAACCACCTCGAAAGAAGTCGATTTAGAGCAAGCTCTAGCACGATGTTAACTTCGCATTCGCTATGAATGAGACTAAGGCTAACATGTAGCAAAACAGCAACCCGCTAAACAACTGGCTGTTATACTATGAGCTCGGATAAGACAAATGGCCAAATGGCGTTATTTACAGAAGGCAATCGGTTCTTTGTCGAAAGCACCGCAGGTAAACCCAAGAAGAGATGGGAATGAGCACGTTAAAGGGGCCACGCCGAGAAGTCGGGAGAGAATTGAATCACAAGTGCACCTCAAATCAGCGCTAGAGGTCAGGAGATCACCCAATTTAACTGAAGATGATGCAAGCCAAAGAACAATGCCAGGAGAAACAAATGGCCAGAGACCTCTAGTGAAGCAAAGGCCGCATACCTGCCCCTTACCCACAACGCCTCAAGAAACATAAATCGATAAGCACCACGGTTCACGGATGTTTTCAAAAAGCCGACATAAACATTCCATTTGCTAATGCCTCAGCAAATGCCCGCCATGTAAAGTTCACAGAAAGACATTTTGTCTCGTAAGAGAAGATTAGCGCATCAGACTAAGAAACTTTAACTCGAGGAATGCAAAGGCCATCCTTCGTAGGAAGCTACCACGTAAGTCAAAAGATCCGTGCGCCACTATCCCGCGGCACAATCGAAATGCTATTTTCGGGAGAGAGCTCAGGATTCGGTGCCGCATTAATCTTATGCCCTTATCCATCTTGCTGCCAGATTAGAGAAGCCTGCCTGACCACGTAAATACGTCGGGCCTGCGTACAAATCTTGAAGCAACGAGAGGGATAATAGAAGACGCCTTTAGTAAAGGTCGATAAGTTTATCTTTCCAAAGGTATTTCATAGTTTTAGATATGGAGGAAGATAAAGAAATACCGATTATTTTGGGGAAGACTCTTTTCTAGCAATCGGTGTAAGGCAATGATTGGAGCAAAAGCGTAGGGGCGAACTAAACTAAGAGTACAAGAAGAAGAAGTAAAATCTAATGTCTTCTAGTGCTGAGACACCCGCCAGAAAAGTGATACTTGCTTCATGGTCAAGCATAGCAGGGGCTATAAGGTTCAGCCAAATCTGCCCATCCGACTTCGAGACTAGCCTAGTAGAGAATGAATCCGAGAACCTCGAGTGATTTGCGTAAGAATATAAGCAAATGGATGGACTCTTTCTGACACAATGTGATTTAAAATACTCGAACCTCCGGGCGGTGAGTTAAAGCCGGTCCCATCGATTGAGCAACCACCCAAGATGGAACAAAACTCCTACCTAGTCATTTGAAGTATGCATACTGGGTAGAATCTACGCTTACCCGTGATTATCTCAAAGATTCTTTTGATCGCACTAGAGGAAGAGAAGTTATCGAGGTCCTTCGAGATCACAAACATGCACTTCTGATGGTCTCTAGCCGATCTAAAAGGGATTCGCTCCTTCTATGTATTAACTATTTACTAGAAGATGGACATAAGTAAATCCTTCGCGGAAGCCGCCAATGGGAGGTTAAACCCTATTAACGAAGGAAGTACCGAAAGAGGTTTTAAATGGTTGTGGACACTCAGGTGATTTACCCCATTTTTGACAAAGGCATGGATCACCCCGCCGTAAAGTCAAGAAGGGAGGAACAATCGCCATCGACTGAAAACAACATCTTACTACCGCTTCCAGAACGCTGGACGGTGGAGAATTTCCAGATGATTATCTGGGGTTCGAACAAGGCTACTCGAAAGACGTCACTTTCCATTGCCGCTTCAGATCGATGCTCGATCGACAGCTTCAAGCAGAATACCTATCGCTGCATCGCAGCATACTCCTGCTACAATCAATTGCCATAGCCCCCAAGATCGTGAGAAGACAACATTCACTTGTCCTATGGTACATTTGCATTCATGATGCCCTTTGACGGCAATGCACCGGGTACCTTTCAGCGATGCATGATGGCCATATTCTCCGACATGGTGGAGAAGACGATTGAAATCTTCATGGACGATTTCTCAGTAATGGGAAATTCATTTGACAATTGTCTAGCAAATTTGAGAGCCGCATTTTCAAAGAAGATGCGCGAAGAGACCAATTTAGTACTAATCGGGAAAAGTGCCATTTCATGGTACAAGAGTGGTATTGTCCTTGGACATCTGATTCCCGCTAAGAGATAGAGGCAGATAGGCGAAGATTGAAGCAATTGAGAAGTTACCTCCACCTTCTTCAGTGAAAGGGATCCGAAGTTTTCGTGCCATGCCGGATTTTACAAAGCGCTTATCAAGGATTTCTCATGGGGACAAGTAAAAACCATTGTCTAATTTGTTAGTCCAGGGATCCCATTCGACTCGACCTCCCAATGCGCATACGCTTCATCATCGTATTGAAGGATAAGTCGATTCACTCCTATTGTTGTAGCTCCGCATTGTCTTTTCCATTCGAAATGATGTGATGCAGTTTACTCATGACAAGCAAAGATTAAAAGTGCAAAACGAGAGAAAATCTTTCTGTGACGCATTGGTGCAAGCGTGACTTTGAATGACGCTTCGAACCGACTATGCCACTAATGAAGAACTATTGGCCACGTCTTTGCTTTCTCGATCAAATTCGTAGCCATATTCGATTGCAACAAAGTCGTGGTGCGCACACGATCATTCTGGCCATTACATTTGATGACCAAGAAAGATGCAAAACCCAGATTGATTCGGTGGGTTCTTCTGTTGCAAGAGTTCGAATGTAGAAATCAAGGACAAGAAGGGCACTGAAAATTTAGCGGCGTACCTCACCTTCGAGACTAGAAGTGGGCCAGATGATGTTCAAGTGAATGACTTAATTTCCGCACGAAACTTTCGCATTAAGGACAAGAGGGCGCTCCTCGATTGGCAGATTATGTGAACTATTCAGGCCAAAGTGATTCCTAATTTAACTATCAGAAGAAGAAAAGGTTTTTCTGACACCTTTAAGCACTACTATTGGGAAGAGCCAATTCTTTACGCTGTGCACTCGTAAGGATCAGTGATATGAGATGTGTGCCCGCATTTTAAATGCTCGCATTTCGAACTATCACAAATACACTCTATCGTGTGGTGGACACTTTGGTGGCCAGAGAACAGAGCCAAGGTTCTACAATCGGGTTTCTTTTTTATCGGGCCTTCCTCCTTTATTACTTAAAGATGCTCATCAATTTGCTCTTCACTTTGTGACAAATGTCAACGAACGGAACATCTCTAGAAAGGACTCCAGCCACCCATGCATCCTATCTCGGAGGTAGAGTTGTTCGACTTATGGGGATCGATTTCATGGGACCATTTCCTGCATCATACAACAATTTATACATCTTGTTGGCTGTAGACTATGTCTCAAAGTGGGTAGAAGCGATTTCAACACGAACCAATGATGCCAAGATTGTAGCTCACCCCTCAAGAATATTCTCACGTTGAACTCCTCTATTTTGATCACGTATAATGGTACGCATTTCTCGCAATAAGGTAATAGACAAGGTTTTGCAAAGTATGGGGTACGCCATCGTACATCTCTTGGCTACCACTCCACAATCAAACGCGCTGCAGGTATCCAACCGAGAAATCATACATCCTCGGAAGACGCCAACAACTCCAAGAAGGATTGGGCCCAAAAAGATCACGATGTGCGCCCGGGCATACCGCACCGCATTTAAAACTCCTTTAGGTATGTCCCCCGCTCTCAGACGGTTTGCGGTAAAGCCGTGCCACCCCAAAGAGAATTGGAGCATCGAGCCTATCGCCACCGACAACTAAACACGGACAAGATTGGGTCGGTGAAAACGACTACCCAACTCGAGCTAGATGAGTTCGTAAAAGAAGCATATGAGAAACGCCCGTGAGTCTATAAGGAGAAGACCAAGGCCGGGCACGACAAGCACATCACTGTAGCACCACTGGCCTGGACAATGTCCTTCTATTCAATTCCCGACTAAAGCTTTTCCTGTGAAATCAAGTTCGATGGTCCTGACTTTCACGGTAGAATAAAGGTTTTTTCACATGGTGGGGCGTAAGTTTCACATCTTGAGAAAGGCACACACCCACGCCACTTCAACGCTTGAAGCCGCATTCATGGAGGCGGTAGTTTCTGCGCATAAGCAAGCTGGCTCCTTCGACAAACGCAGTATAGGTATAGTCAACGATCACAAGAGTTTGAGTTCTCGATCACATCGAAGCTTCGTGTGGTCGCTTCGAGCCAACGACACATTAAACATAGCGCTTCGAGGCAACCCAAGCGTTTTTAAAACTTTGTTTTTAAGTTTTCATTTATTGTTGTTTTCAATTTTTGATTTCTACCAGATCATGATCGTTGTTTCGCTTGTCGTTTAATTTCGTGGAGCCTAAGTGTAGGTACGAGGCTTGCAGAGTGTTCAAAGTCCAAGAAGGAAGTTTACAAGTGGAGAGTTCTCGAAAAATTGGGGTGCTAGTATATAAAATTTCGAGACCTTTCACGTCAGCGACGCGGAGATTTCACGTCGCGACGCCATTAAGCCGCCACGCCGCGACGCGGATTTACACGCCGCGACGTCAAAATTTCATCTCTACCACGCCGCGACGCTACCTTTAACATCTCCTCCGCCACGCCGCGACGCGGTATTCTCGCTACCGCCGCGACGCTGTTTAAAACTGTAAAGTTCTTCACGCCGCGGACGCCAGACCCTGACGCCGCGACGCCGCCAAGTTGAGATACTCCGTCACGCGACGTGAACCCGCACGCCGCGACGTGGGCCCCCGCTTTTTAGCCCAAGAATAGTTCATTTTTGCCTTCACCACACACCTTCACTCATCGAAACCCCAGCTCCCCCGCACACCCTCTCACCGGACCGCCGAGCTCCCATTCCACGCCCGAGACCCTCCATCGCCGACCAACGTAGTCACGCAAGTCACCCTCTTTGACGGAGTTTTGGGTCATGATGGCATTCCCTTGCTTGTGTGCCGATTCTAGCTTGGGTCTGATGGTCAGGGTTCATTTGTGCGTTTTTGTGTAGTCTAGAGGTCTTTTAGGAATTCATTTCGGGTTAGCTAGGTTCCTTTAGGATCTCTGAGTCCCATTTAGGTTTTGTTGAGTCCTTAGGTAGTTATTTAGTTGATTTGTGGGTGCACATTAGGTGTTTGATTTTTGTCCTAGGTTGGTAATGTCGGCGGCGAAGTGCCTGCCCAGCGGTCGACCGGCGGACCCGACTCCAGCGTTCGATGCCCTCAGCGTTTATAAGCGGCCTTAGCGGATCGGTTTAGCCTGATTTACAGCCGTCCTTCATTAGGAGAGGTTTCATCCCTTGATGATTTCTTTAGAAAAGGCGATCGAAATTTAAGGGTGCGTGTGCCTTATGCGACCCTGCGTCAAACGACGTAGTAGTTCGAGGAATTTTAATCAACCGCAAGCTTCCCATGCAAAGGTCGGGGTGCGAGTGTGATCGACACCGGTTCGGTCGATCAATAGTTTCTATGGCCTAGAGCATGTCCCTCGGGACCACTTTGATCGGCTCGCGAGCATCGGAGCTACCGTGAGGTCATCCGTGACGAAGGCGGAATTGAGTGGAGGATCAGCGGTCGCGGGCCGTGCGATTCGATTTGAGGCGAGCATTTGGCTGCATTCCCAAGGTTTGGCATCATTTCCATCGCTTAGCGTCTTATCCAGATGGCGAATGTGTGTGGTGGCTGACCAGTTCCTTCTTCGGCGCCGCCGTAATCCGGGATGTCCATTCGATGTTGGGCGGATTGCTCGGATGCCATCCTCCATAGCCAAGGGCGCGAAGATGAACTGAGACACCGCTTTCCCGATTTATTTGGCTTGTGCAAACAAGCGGGGTGCCACCAGCGACAATGAGGCCTGGCTTCATCGATCAAGGCCGTATCGGTCAGCCAGGACACACACAGTGTCCGCCACTGAGGTTTACGACTCGGGTCACGAGCCTGAGACGAGGGCTGAGCTTCCGATTATCGGGCACGCTTTGGATTCTGGGTGACACGGGAGGACGATGGCCGATCCTCGTCTCACCCATCTCACCACCACCCTCGTCTCGACCACCTCCACCATGCCGGCGGCCTCGGGGCGAGCCGCTCCTCCGGTCCTTCCCCCCGAATGTGAGGACCCGGTGCTCTCAACTCGCGGCGCTTGGCGCATTCGGGGATGAGACCCGGGGAGCATCGAGTCCCTCGTTACTTTCCGGGATATGGAGGCGCGTCTTTGACATGCGGACGATTACGGCCAATCAGGCCATCATTCACGGCCAGCGGCGATACATGCGAGGCCCCGAAACTCGCTCGACTTGGCTTTTCACCATCCGCCCACCGCCTCGACGCGGTGATATTCGGGGAGTTCCGCACCTCTATGTTTTTATCTTACTAGTGGGGTCCTTTGGATATTTTGTTTGGGGAGGTTGTTGATCGGGTACTATGTTTTGTGTTTTGTTTTATTGTGTTTGGTTTTAGTAGGCGTGTAGTATTTTTAGTGTGTTCAGCGTATTAGTGTGTTTTGTTTTGATTTATTTACATACAGCACTTTCATATTCGTGAGTCATGTGTTAGTTGTTTGATTATATTTAGGACATTCTTGCATGTAGTAATTGCATACATGTGTGCCATGTTGAAAAGTGAGGATCATTTTGGATTGAGTTCACTATAGGCGTGTTCAATTGCATACATTTTCTTGATGCTTTCGTGAGGTTGAATAGGTGAAAGGGCTAGTGAATCAATTAGGGTAGTCGAGAGCAGTTCTAGTACTATCCTCACACACTAGTGACTTTGAGTAGCCATAAGTGCCGAACCAACTACTAAAGTTCGATCGACCTAAGGAGTTCGGAGCCATTTTAGTGATCGGACACCTAATCGAAGAGAGTTGCCATGAGCTGACAGAGAAAAATACAAAAGCGATAGAAAGAAAAAGAAAAAAATATGACAAAATAGGTATATGCATGGAATAGCGGGATCATCCAATCGGAATCAGGGCATAGTCTGAGGGCCTATCAGAGCCTAATGCCACGAGCCAATGGCCGGGAGTCATTGACTTCAGCACTTGCATTCGTAGGTTGAAGATGGATCCATTCCGCCTTGACCTAGGGCCTTTGAGTTTGGTTGAGTGTTAGGTGAAGTTTGAAGGGAATTAGATACTGGTGCCCTTAACCAGCGGTGGGAGTCACCAATGGATCCCAGCTACGAGACACTTTCGGCTAAAACTTCTTGGCACTAGGTCTTCTTCCATTTTGTTTTTTAGGTCGTAGGAATTTCTAAGTGTGAGGACATGAATAAATGGGTGCGTTCTATCCTTTCCTAGTTAGCTTCTTCCTAATAGGCGAGTTGAGCTTAAGTTTGGGGGTATCGGAACCTGGAAAGGCATGATACGGGAGTCATTCACTATAAGCACATAGGGATTTTGGGAAGGCTATTGAACAGAGTAGGATTTGATGCACTAGTCGAGTTTCACCTATCTGTCGAATTTACTGAAGTCGAATGTCTGTATGCCTTCACTTGAACATCGAGCAAAGCGGTGGGTATGTGAGTCGGTCAATTTGATCCCTATTTTTTTCAGCATGTGCACCCTTTGTCTTAGTGAGTTGCATGGTGTCGGGTGTGTGTCTGTCTGAAGTCGGTTCTTGCTTGAGGACAAGCGAAAACTAGGACTGGGTGTGATGAGTGCCTAAAACACTCATCTTACACTCGCGTCGGTTCGATCATTTTCATTTATTTTATAATAATTTTATAGTTTTGTAGAAGCTTAGATCCACAGATTTTGTATACGGTGTGGTTCTGGGTTCATTGGAGCGTAAAGAGCGGGCTTTTGAAGTTTGGAACAATGAGGGCGGGCGAGGAAGTAGTACGTCGCGTCAGCGACGTCTGCGTCCACGGCGTCACCACGCTCAGCGACGTCCTGCGTCCGCGGCGTCACCCGCGTCAGCGGCGTCACCCGTCCTGCGTCACGGCGTCCCCGTCCACGGCGTCCCAGCGTCGCGGCGGTCGGCTGAAAATCACCTCATCGTTTAAAGTGCGGATGGCTGCGAAATTAGGGTGTCGGGAGCGTGCGAGCGAGGCCACACGGGTTTCGAGGAAGCGGTGACCGCGACTTCGAGAAGTGCCGGGAGTGCGCTTTTCATTTTTCGGATATTTTGGATTTTAGAACAATGTTTTCTTTATTAAAGCAGTTTCATCTTTTCTTCCATTATGTTAGATCTCTTTCTGAGGTTATCAAACCACTGTCATGTACAATAGTTAAAGTTTGATCTTTCATATTTGTTCAGTTGTTATTAATTTGTCACATCTATATACGCATTTCAATTATATGTTAATGTCGTGTCATTAACATAGTCGCCTTTGGAAGTCAAGTTCGAGAGATGAGGGTATTCGAGGGATGCAGGTAGAGTAGCCTTTGTGGGACCGGTTAATAGAGATATTCGAACACGAAGGTGGCATTGAGGTTAGAACGTTTCAGCATTTACGAATCTGGGAGTCGAGATAGAGATATCTCGATTCTATTCACGAGATAAGGCGGATATACCTCGAGAGAGAGGATATGCGTGACAAGATCACCTCGCCATTGACATATTACAAATATATTGAATAACAATATCTTTAGAAAAGTAATCCATTGAGCATTGATAGGGAGATTTAACCCTAGAAATTGACACCATTAATTCACTAGAATCAATAAGCAGTTAAAGTTTCCTTACTTAAATTTTACCACTAGAATCAATTGTCGGATATTGTGCGAAAGAAACCTACGTAGTCAATTTACCTTTCTGTGGATCGATATCCGTGCATTAAATTTTTCTTTATATTGCCCAGGGCTACGCGTGCACTTGCGCACATAGGCATTCATTATACACACCACGTTTTCGGCCTGTCAAGTGCCATAGACTAAACCCTTAGTTTTAAACCATGAACCTTCTGAAAGAAATATATTATTAAGCAAATTTATCCAAAGTGACATGGATGCAAGAGAAGTGTAAGGCTCTTGTAACTATGTTAATTTGAGGGGTTTTTAGTCTATATAAAAAAGGTAGAACAAGCTTTATGGCGTCGTTGCTGGGGATTGAAAGAATTAAATAGATGATATTCTAGCCAAAGGGAAATGCTAATTTGGACATTTTATAAAAGAAAAGAGCAAAATTAGCTTTTCAAGAGTAGGTACATCAATATGATCTTTAACAAGCCATGTTGAAAATATTTTGTTTTAGTTTGACTAATCCCCATTGTGCGAGTGTGTTTGATTTGAGGAAATCCTTTAATGCATAAAACAAGATTCGACTGTTTCAGAGACCTAGTGGAAAGAACACTTTCGAAGCAGAAAGACTAAAGCGGCTTAGCTATAGCGGATGAGAGACATGACGGACCGAGGAACGAGAGACGGCGGCGAGAAGACCTCCTTATCTCGACCTGATGGAGGATTTACGGAGGCTATCATTCGGGAAGAATATTCTACAATCAGACGACCTCACGTGGATGCAAATAACTAGGAACTAAAGCCGACCTTAATAACAATGGTGCGTGGCATCGGTTGCTGGTCACCAGAAGACCCGAATGAGCACACATGGTAGATTTCTCGGGATGTGAATCACAGTGAAAATTTGAATGGTGTGAGGCGGTGATAAATTGCATCTCTTCCCATTCTCCTTAAGAGGAAATACTTGACCACTTGGTATGAATCATTACCATATGGTCCAGGTTGATGGGAAGAGCTGGTAGAAGCATACTTAGGCAAGTTCTTTCCCCCATCTCTCACCTCAGAGAGAAGAAGAGATAATAGTGTTACAGCAGGGGAAGATGAAAGCCTATATATAGCACAGGGAAATTCAAGGGTTGCGAAGAGGTGCCCTATGCATGGAATGGAATTTAAAAACCCAGATGGATATATAGTGTATCATGCCTTAAATGACACACATCTAAGGCATTATCGATGCTTCATGTTGTGGAGCATTGAAAAGTCTTTGAAATTTAAAGATATGATAGAAGACTGGCCAAATGCAATGCAAGCTCCATACGAGTTTTCAGGGGTAATAGCAGAGGAAAGGGGTCATGGAAATGGTAAAATGACAGCCATGGAGGCAAAGTTAGATGCCATCATGCCGCAGGGATGGACAAGCAAAGAAAGAAAATGCACTACTACTCATGAAATAGGAGCGTTAGAAGAGAGTGAGATGAAGAGTACTAAAAGTACCAACGAGAGAAGATTCTTATGGTGATGAGGAGGTTAAGTACGTGAATGAACCAGAAGTTACCACTTCAAGCCCAAATCCTAACTTTTGCCCACATGCAGTCGACGAGAACCATGAAATTTCTCATATGGTGGAGGGGCGCATTCCTGAGCCGAGCATGAGCATAATCCTCAGCGGGGATATCAGCGGCCGCGAGGTTCCAACAGTAGCAACATCAAGGGGGTGAAAGTAGAAATGACTATCAGGGTCATAGGAGGACTCAACCATTTGAAGAACAAATGTTGCAGTTCATGGGGGACAACAAGAGACTTATACACTTCCATGAACAGAAACTGTCTGACTTGGAAGCTTTCAAGTACGATACTCGAGTGTTCCAGAAGCACAAGTGCCTCATTTGAGATTTGGAGACATAGTAGGAATGGTATTTTAGATATGTAAATCAAAGCAAAGGGTACATTCCCTAGTGACACTGAGAATCCAAAATTTGCCATAGCGATTCGGGTTAAGTGGGAGAGAAGTGGCGCCAAACAGGAAAGAAAGAAGGAAAGAAGAAGGCCGGGGGTGGAAAAAAGAAATGAAGGAAGGAGAAAGAGCATACGGTGAGCGACTGAGAAGGAAGTGATGGCTGACTTGAAGGAAGAGTACCAACTTATGCTATGATTTATTTCAGAAACCCGGGAAGGCGAGGGAAGAAGCGATTTTTCTAAATTCTTAGACATTTTCAAGAAGAAATCAATATCCCATTTGCGAAGGTAATCAGCAAAAATGCCTATTTATGCAAAATTTGCGAAGGAGATGCGAGCAAGAAAAGGAAGATAGAGAAGGAATAGTGAACTTATTTGCTACACGGTCACGGTTATCAGTAGCTCAGTAAAATGAAAGACCACTGGCGGTTTCACCATTCCACGATCAATAGGGAAATATGGTGAAGGCTTTATGTGATTAAGTTGCTAGTATAGAATTTGATGCTCTCGGTGGTGCAAAGGGCTTAAGTTTAGGGAACTCACTCCAACAGCAATTACATTGCAGATGGCTGACAGATCAATGACACAACCAGAAGGTGTTCTTCAAGATGTACTTGTCAAGGTGGGGAAATTCATCTTCCCAGTTGATTTTGTTATCATGAAGATGGAGGAAGACACCCTAGTTCTCTTGCTGCTAGGAAGACCTTTTTCGCCAGCAAGCTGGAAGCGACTTTGATAGATGTCACGAGAAAGGTGGCTGACATTAAGGGTGGGGAATGAAACAGTGCACTTTAATCTTAATAGGAGTTTGGAACATCCACGATGTAGATCTGAAAAGTTGTATGGATTTGTAGAAAACAATAGTCTTCTCGGTGTTGAATTGAATTATTTGTATTCTTCAGCATTCTATCGATAAAAATTGAGATGAATTTTTAGTATCTTGAGGGTATTGATTGTGAAATGTTGCCTTCAAATTTGTATAACAAAGAAACAGTCTCAAGCATAAATGAAAATAGTCAAGATGAAATATGCAAACAAGAACAGAAAACTACTAGGCAAGAAACTAGTGCAGAAGGGTTATCTTGAAGGTACTGATCATTTGAAATATGAATTCTTAGAATACGAGGAAAGAAACCAATCATCTATCTCCAATTTGCATTATTAAAGTGAAGAGCAGTGAAGTATGAGAAAGTCTGAGGAAGCTGTTGCTTGGTCGGTGAGGGATCTAAAGGTATCCAGTCCTTAATTTGTATGCGCGTAAATATTCTTGAATGATAATGCAAAAACTTCTATTGAGCATCAAAGGAGAATTTGAACCCGGTAATGAAAGAAGTTGTCGAAGAAGTGAAATGGTTGAATGCGAGGTTTATATATGCTATATCGAGATAGTTCTTAGGTGAGCCCGGTACATGTGTGGTTCCTAAGAAAGATTGGATTCACTTTGTGATCGAAGTAAGAAAGAATGAATGATTCTACAAAGGCGCCGGGATGGAGGGGTGTATATTGACTCTGAAAGCCCAGATCACGCAACAAGAAAGGATCATTTTCCCTGCCTTTCATTGATCGAGATCTTTGGATAGGTTGGCGAGGACACCCCCTACGCTTGTTTTCTTGATGGATTCTGCGGATATAACAAATTGCCATTACACATGAGGATCGGGAGAAAACCACTTTTACATGCCATTTGGTACTTTGGCACAGGAGAATGCCATTTGGTTTGTGTAATGCTCACGGTACCTTCAGATGCATGATGTCTATATTTTGATCTAGCGAAGAAGTTATGGAGATCTTCATGGATGATTCTGAGTGTATGGATCCAATTTTGAGCGATTACTGCATAACTTGGGACCCGGTGCCAAAAGAGTGCAAGGACAGAATCTAGCTACGAATTGGGAAAAATGTCATTTGGATTGAAGGAATTGTCTTGGGGCACGTGATTTTACAACGCGGAGCTAGACGTAGACCCGATAAAAGTTTCAATTATAAGAAATCTAATGCCACCCATTACAGTCAAAGGAATTAGAAGTTTCTTAGGACATCATGATTTTCTGAAGATTTATGAGATTTCTCAAAATTGCTAGACATTTATCTGCAGTTGTTGGAAAGGATACTAATTTCAATTTTGATGAATCTGTCAGATTCTTCCAAATCAAATCGGACTAGTTGAAGCTCCCATAATGGCAAGACAGTTCGACGAGAGGAATTTAGAAATCATGTGATGCGGTGATTTGCAATAGAATTTGTATTGGGACAGAAAGCTGAAAAAGTATTCAAGGCCATATACTATGCCAACAAAACTTTCAACGAAGCTCAGGAAAATTACTCTACTACTGAAAAGGAGATGCTGACAATAGTATTTGCATGTGAAAAATTTAGGCCATACATTTTGGGATCCCATGTTATTATCCACACTGATCATGCAGTAATTAAATATTTAATGGGAAAGAAAGAAGCAAAGCGAGCGATCGGGTGGGTATTGTTATTGTGAGAATTTGATTTGAAATAAAAGACAAGAAAGGTTGTGACAATGTGATAGCTGATCACTTGTCAATAGTGGACCTGCTGTACAAGAAGAAGAAAGGGAAATAGCAAAAAATTTTCCAGATGAGTAGTTATTCCAGTTGTCACTCAAATCACCTTGGTATGCTGATATTGTGAACTTCTTAGCTTGTGGAATTATGCCACCAGAATTCAACTACCAGCAGAGAAAAAAAGCTAGGGCCCGACAAACGGGTACTACATGCAGGATGACCCGTTATTGTTTAAAAGAATTTGATTTGATTATAAGGAGATGTGTACGAAGGTGAAGCCAGCAAGATTTAGAATGTCATGCATCGCCATATGGAGGACATTTGCGAGGAGACAACCTGACCCCACAAAATTCTCAGTCGAGTTTTATTGGCTACTATTTTTAAGTTGTTTCCATGGGTGAAGTTGTGTGATCAATGCGAAGAATGGGAAACATCGTGAGCATGAAATGCCCTGAGTGTATCTGGTGGTGCAATTATTTGATGTATGGGGAATGGATTTATAGGGCCTTAGCAATTGGATACTCTCCTTTTGCACAATCTTCTGATGTCTGTAAAACTAAAAAAAAATTTAACTACTCTTGATAGAAAACAATGAATCTGATTCTGAGAATCTATTAAAAATTTTGCTTGAAATTGTAAAATGGAACAAGAAAATTTAAAACAAGCGGGTGTGGATTGCCTTCCACAAAACTCCATTTTAGTCTTGGTGGACTTTGCACTTGCCATTGTTGTTTCTTCAATTTTATATTAAGGAGACTAAGGGTATATCTTCGATTGCTTTCTCAAGATAATGCTTTAATCTCGACCATTAACTTTAGACTCCTCATGATTGCTGGTTAAGTCCCGCTTTGCCTAGCGTAGTAGCGATACACTTCAGAAATGGTCCACTCCATTTGAGACTGACTTCCACAGCGGAAAGAGTCTTAATCTGGAGTTGAATAACAAGACCTGATCTCCTGCCTTGAATTCCCTCCTCAAAATTCGTTGATCATGCCATTTTTTTGTTTTGTCCTTATAGATTCTGGCATTATCATAGGCTTCATTCTCAGCTCTTCTTCAATTCATTTAAGCTGGAGTAACCCTATCTTCTTTATGACTTTAAAATCAAATTAAGCACCATGATAGCCCACATAGCTTTATATTCTAGCTCGAGGTAGGTGACAGGTTTCAAAGACAAAGTCTATGGAGACATTCAATGGGAGTTTTAAAATGATCTGGCCCATGCGTAGTCGTCGTCAAGCTTCAAGACCAATCTCTCCTGCGAGCTTACGGTCTTTTCGAATTTTCTTTATTTCCACTGTTGAAATTTATTATTTTGCCGATTTGTTTTTTTTGAGGATGATAAGTAGGCTCATAATGTGTTTTGATACCGTATACGCTCATGGGTTTGTCAAACACCTTGCTTTAAAATGGCTTCCTCCGTCGCCTAATTATAGTTATGGGTGTCGAATCTCTTGAGAATATTTCTTTGTAAAACCCCCTGATTGTATTGGCATCATTCTGGACATGTGGCTGTACACGTTTTGATACATAATCATTTAGGGTATGTATATATTTCCAAATGAAGCTGGAAAGGCCACATAAAATCCATTCCCATTACATCGAAGCAACTACACCACCAGGATACCTTGCAGGAGCATCTGTGCCTTTGCTGAAATGTTCCCATTTCTTTGGCACATTTGAACACACAACTTTGCCCGATAAAGCAGTCCTTAAAAATCGTAGGCTGTAGAATTCGAGCTAGAGAATTTTATGAACAAACATCTCTACAAAAGTGTCCTCCATAAGGTGATGCATGACATTCTTAAAATCTTAACATAGCCTTAGTGCACATCTCAGTGACAATCT
Organism: Tetrastigma voinierianum; assembly: GCA_016808115.1. Lineage (NCBI taxonomy): Eukaryota > Viridiplantae > Streptophyta > Magnoliopsida > Vitales > Vitaceae > Tetrastigma > Tetrastigma voinierianum. The sequence continues at coordinate 39,053 of JAEQBH010004970.1, forward strand.
GTGAAATATCTTTAAACAATAATGGGTCATCTCGGATGTAGTACTGTATCCAGTCCTTAACTTTTTCTACGTTGGTAGCTAGTGCGGTGGCATAATTCCCTGAAGCTAAGAAATTCACAATATCGATACGGGGTGATTGGAGTGATAGCTAAAATAGCGCTCATCCCAGGAAAATTTTACGCTATTTCTCTTCGCCTTTAGCATGCGATGGTTTTCTCTACTCTTGACAAGTGATCAGCTATCACATTGTCACTACCCTTCTTGTCTTTTATTTCTACATCAAATTCCTGCAATAATAACACCCACCTGATCAATCTTGGCTTTGCTTCTTTCTTTGCCATTAGATATTTAATTCTTTGTGATCGGTGTATAACGACATGGGACCCCAAAATGTATGGCACGAACTTTTCACATGCAAATACTATTGTCGACATCTCCCGATGGTAGAGTAATTTTCTTGTGCTTCATTAAAGGTTTTGCTAGCATAGTAGATGGCATGAACACTTTTTCATTTTTTGTCCCGATACAGCTCCGTTGCAAAATCAACGGCATCGCACATGATTTTAATTCTCTGTTCCAATGCGGTTTTGCCATGATGGGAGCTTCAACTAGTCTGGATTTAATTTCTTCCAAATGCTTTACGTGGGATTCATCAATGGGAACTTAGTATCTTTCTGCTTGATCTGCGAGAGTGGTGTAACAATTTTGAAATCATACATAAAATCAATGTCTAAAAACCGATTCCCTTATTTGTAGTGGGTGGCATTAGGTTTCTTATAATTGAAACTTTACTGGTCTACCTCGAGCCTGCTGCGAAATCATGCGCCCCAGAATAATTCCATACAGCAACCATAAAATGGCATTTTCCCGATTCGAGCCCGATTCTTCTTGCACCTTTAAGTCTTGTCCTTTAGGTTATGCGGGCATTGTTCAAAAGCTGGGATCCATATCTTTGCCAAATCATCCATGAAGATCTCAGCCTTCTTATGCTAGATCGGGAAAATATAGACATCGTACATCTTTGGAAAGTACGGGAGCATTACCTGAGCAAATGGCGTTCTCTAAAAGCAAAAGTACCAAATAGGCATGTAAAGTGGTTTTCTCTCTAATCTTGGTCTGAAGCTACTTAATTTGGTTATATCAGAAGTATCATCGAAAACAAAAATAAGGGTGTCAGCCAGCCTATCCAGCATCGATCGATGAAGGCGAGGGAAAATGATCGCTACGGTTGCGTGATTTTATGGTCGATACACCCTCCATCCTGTCACGGTTCTTATAGGAATCGAGTTCATTTCTTTTCATTCGATCCGCGGTGAATCCACCTTTCTTGGGAACCACATACGCGAGCTTACCCAGAACTATCGATATAGCATATATAAACACGCATTTAACCATTTAAGAACTTCTTTTAATGACTTCTTTAAATCAAGTTCGATCTTTGATATTCAATATAAGTTTGCATTATCTTCCGGCCACTGTGCATACAAATGGAGGGCTGATACCCTTCAGATCTAATGGACCAAGCAATTGCTTCCTTGTATTTTCTGAGTACGGCAACCACGTTCGCGACGATCCAATCTGGCTGATATGATACTTCAGTTTTCTCTTTACGGTTCTAAAGCTCATATTTTAAATAGTGGGCAATTCTTTTAATGTTAGCCCATGCGCACTAGTTTCACGGTCATAGGTTCTTTTGTTTAATTTTGCTTATTTCATCTTAGTATTTTCATTTATACTCGAAATTTGTTTCCTTATTAAACCGTTTGTGGTGGTACTTCCACCAAATCAAAGCTCTCAGTCGCGAAAAATTCATCTCAGTTTCATTGATAGAGTGTTGAATGACTGTCGAGTGGTTCATCATTGAGAGGCATTATTCTGACCACTCTGGCTAATGCGCGCACTCTACATTAGGATGTTCAGGACTCTATTAATATTAAAATGCAGCACAACTTAATCCCGACTAAGTGTCGGTTCACCTTTGCATGCGTCTGTCGAGCGGCTCACATTTGCTAGAAAGGTCTTCCCGGCAACAAAGGAACTTGGGTATCTTCCTCCATACGCATGATAACAAAATCCACTAGGAAAATGAATTTCCCAACCTTGACAAGTACAGTTTCCAGAATGCCCTCTGGTTGTGCCATTGATCTATCAGCCATCTGTAATGTAATTGTTGTTGGGGTAAGTTCCCCCAAACTAAGTCTCTGCACCACTGATAGAGGCATCAAATTTATTCTTATTGCCAGAATCCACACAAAGCTTTCTTGGATTCATCTTCCCTATGGAGCGAGGGAATGGTAAGCTGAGGTCTCATCTTTCTTTGGGGAGCTTACGCTGGATAATGCGCGCAAGTAGTAGTCAGGATTAAGCTTATACCCTCCTCGGTATCTTCTGTTCTTGCTCAGTATCTCCTTCATAAATGTTGCATAAAGAGGCATTTGGCTGATCACCTCGCAAATGGGATATTTATTTCTATTTTCTTTGAAAATATCCGAGAATTTAAACTTGTTCTTCTTTCTTGACTTCGAAGTCTCTGTGGGAATAACCTTTGCGGGTGTATCTGTTGGTACTCCTTCCTTCTTTTAAATTCATTACTTCTTTTATTTGTTCAATGCATTTCTTCTCTTCTTTCTTTTACCAGTCTCTTGCTTCTTTCTGCCTCCAGTCTCTTTCTTTCCTTTCTATCTTTTTGTTCTTTGCTCCAAATCCTTCCCACTTCTTAATTGTACTGCCATGCAGTCTTTTGGGTTCTTCTGAGTGTCACTAGGGAATGTACCCTTGCTCTGATTTGGCATATTCAGGGTCAGTTGCCCTACTTGTGTCTCTAAATTTTTCGATTGGGACCTTCAGTATTCTTGAAGTATTTAGTATCGGACTTGAGAACCCAGTCCGAGATAGTTTCTGTTCTTCAAATTGTAATAGCCTCTTGTTGTCCCCCATGAACTGCAACATCTGTTCTTCAAATGGTTGGGTCCTCCTTTGACCCTGATATTCATTTACGCCTTCCTCGCTGCTGGCTGGCTGGAACCTTGGTGGGCTGCGATATCCTTGTTGAGGATGTTGTCCACTGCCTTGGACCGTGTGCCCCTCCCGCCCATGAAATTCTCATGGTTCCTCAATCTTTGGATTGTAGTGTGTGGGCGGGGATAGTTGGCAAATGATAACTTCTTTGCTTCGTTCACGTGCTTAACCTCCTCAGCACCATAAGAATCTTCTTTTGTTGGCACATCAACACTTCTTCTCATAAGTTCTTTTTCCACTGCTCCTATTTCATGAGCAGTGTGCATCTTTCTCTCTTGTTTGTCCATCCTATGCATTATGGCATCCAACTTTGCCTCCATGGCTGTCATCTTGCTCAGCTCCATGACCCCTTTTCCTCTGCTGTTTCCTCTTGAAAACTCAGATGGAGCTTTCATATTACATTTGCAGGTCTTGTCGGATCTCTCGCCTTTGCACTTTTTTCGTTTGAATACTCCACAACATGAAGAATCGATAATTCCCTTAGATCTTATCATTTAGAGCATGATACCTTATGTCCATCCCGGGTCTTGAATCTATTTCATGCATTGGGCACCTCTTGACAACCTCTTGAATCTTTCCCCGAAGCTAATATAGGCTCGTCTTCCACTTGTTGAATCTTATTATCTCTCTTGCGTCTCTCACGGTAGAGATGGGAAAGAATACGCAGTAAGCTTCACCAACTCTTCCCAGTATCAACGGAACCATATGGTAATGATTCCGTACTCATGCTGGCTGCTATGTCTCTCAAAGAAAATGGGAAGAGATGTGACTTTATCACCTTTGGTCTCACGCCCATTGGCTTCCTTTGTATTCGCGTTACGAAATCTTCCCGGGTGTACTCGTTTGGGTCTTGCCGATTAGGATGACCCGATGTGATATTCTTTGAACCATTGTAGTAAAAATTTGGCTTTTCGTTCCGATATTTACGCATCCACGGTAAGCTGCCGATTAGATACTCTTCTGAATAATAGGCCTCCGAAATCCTCCGTTGCCGGTAATGGGGGCATATTTGTCCTCTGTTCCTCTGTCTGGTCATGTCTCTCATCAAACATGGTTTCGTTTTCTGCTCTTTTTGTCTTTCTTAAGCTCCTGAGTGTTCTTTCCAATTCGATTAATACGCTGGAATCAGGTCGAGGAATCACATTTCCTATACGTGGGTTTTCACATAATCAAAACACACTTTCAGTTAATAAGTTAGTCAAAGCTTAAGCAATTATATCCAACATGACTTGTTAAAAATTAGTGGTGATCTTAGCCTTTGCCCGAAAAAACTATTTTTTGTTCTTTTCTTAAAAATGTCCAAATTAGTATTTCCTTCTTTTGTCAGGATATTGATCTAATTAATTCTTTCAATCCCCGGCAACGACGCCATAAAAACTTGTTCGCCTTTTTCTATATAGACTAAAACCCCTCAAACTAACATAGCTACAAGAGCCTTACAATTCTCTTATACCCATGTCACTTTGGATAAGTTGGCTTGCTAAAGTGAATTTCTCTTAATGTTCAGGATTAAAAATAAGGGTTTAGTCTACGACACTGCAAGTGCACAGGTCATCTAGTAAGTAAATACGAATGTAAGTCGAGGGTATCATTCCCTCGGAGATTGATAGCAGTGCAGGTCCAACTACCTAACTACTAAAATTTCACCCTTAACGGACTCCAAGGCTCGCAGTGGGTGTTTTATCAAAGCGACAAAAAAAAAATTAAAAATCTATACTGTGAAATATACTCAAATTAAACTAAACAAAAGTGAATGGTAAAAAAAAAATTGTACATAAAAGAATGGATTGAATCGGTTCTTGTGAGAAAGCGAAAACTATCAATGAAATACAATGGAGTCAATTCCAACACTATGTCGATTACTCTATTCATGTATGGATCACAGTTTTTGTTCAAGATTTCATTATTGGAATTGGATTTCCGTTTTTCATTGATTTAATATCCCTTGCTTCTCTTGAAGACAAGATCAAACCAACTACACAGTATTCCATATTCTCTTGCAAGATGCAGGTATTTTCTTTCTCAATACTTCACACCCATTTCACGTTGACAGCCAGAACTTTACTACCTTCTCAGGATTTTAGCTAAGTTTCTACTACTTAATGGGTGGCTCAACCTCCAGATCTATGGGTTTATCCCTTTCCCTTGATTAGATCTAAGCTAACACGAGGATCGGAACGTACCTTTAGATTAAGGTTAACTCTCTGATTATTAATATTGTTAAATACACCTCGGCTTCAATTATGAGCGAATGGGGATTTATCAAAATAGACTCTCGAGCTGACCGGTTAGATCCAATGGTAGTCGAGACATACCCGAGAAAAGAGTGCTCTTAACTCTCAGAATCTCCGTCTACGTGTCACTCGGGAGGGCATCCTGGATATCGAGGCAAGATGCATTCCTCAGCTGGTGCTAGGTACTACTGGCTTGGGAACTTATCCATTAAAAGCGACAGATTAAGTAAAAGCAGACAATTAATTCTCAGTAAATTGTGCGGGAAAGACTATAACTAAATGTAAATCAAATCTAAATGTTTGCGCTCAGTTACTGCATTGCAAATCAAAAATGGAGTGCCGATCCACTTTAACCTTTAATAATTGCAATAAAGCGAGAAGAAATGAATTAAAAAATTTGTCTAGATTTCATAAATTTCCAGCGATAATGCTTAAGAAAAATAATAAAACTAAAAGTCCAGCTACCTTTCGTCTACGCACGGTTCGTAGATTCAAAACCAAAAAATAAAACTAAAAAAATAAAAAAAATAAAAATCTACTCTAAAATATACACTGAGTTCCTCTTCTTTTCCCTTCTCTGGGTAGTCAAGAAGGAGAAAAACTACTTTACAATTCTAAAGCTATCTATTTATATTGTAAAAGAATCGGGCTCTAATCCCCAAAAATGCCCGTGGAAATCCAAAAGAAAAGCCCACCACTGCTCTATGTCGCGACTTCAAATTGATGTCGCGACATGGAATTCTATTGATGGCTCATGATCAAGCTATGACTCTTCCTTTCATTGCTTCAACCACTTTGTCTCAAAAGCCTTTGATCGCTGGTCTGACATCGAAGTGATGTCGCGACATCTTTGCTCTCGCGTTCCTTCAAGTATTTACAAGCTATGACCTCGTACCACATGTCGCGACATCATTTTTAGGTTGCTAAACACTTTGTCGCTTGTAAGACGACTTCCATGTTGTGACTTTGATTCTTTTGGTCGCACCTGTTGGTGTTTTTCTTGTCTTCATAGCTTTCTATTTTATGTCGCGACTTCATGGTGATGTCGCGACCTCTTTTTCTTCCTATTTATTTTCTTTAGGTTGTAACTTCTCGGGCTCTACGTTGCAACCAATTTTTCTTTCTTCCCAACTATTTCCTAGGTCGCGACATCAAGGTGGTGTCGTGACCACTTTCTTCTGCTCAACTCTTCTTCAGGTCGCGACCTTTATTGGAGTGGTCGACATCATCTCCGGGTCCTTGATCTCAATCTTCCTGCTTATGTCATGACATCGCAGTGATGTCGTGACATCAATTATGTCCTTTTGGCATTGCAACCTCCTCTTTCAAGTCACGACTTCACTTATTCACGTTTCAGTTGCTTATTCAAAGCCAAATTTGTTGATGTCGTGACTTGAATGGTCGGGTAACCTGAGCCGTCGCGCGACTCCAACTTTCCAAATGCGGACTTCACTTCGTCAAGAGTCGATTTCTTCTAATTTTTGCTAAAATTTGAGTTTCGCGCATTTCTCGCAAAATGAAATTTGAGTCAATTATCCACTTTTCTTCAAACAATTCAACATTTATCTCATAATAAAGTCGAAAATGGATTAAAACCTAATGAGCTTTTTAGACTCATCACTTCTCACCCAGGGATGAACACCCCCTTCTTGCTTTGCCCAACACGCATTAATTACTCTTCATTTCCTGATTCGTACTATGAGTCTTCATTGGACGTAGTCCCAAAGACAAACTCAACCCACACTCACCAAGAGTGGTGAATGACCATACCGTGCACCCACACCCATATCGTGCATCTGAACGCAATGATGCCACACTGTGACACCCCAATCCCGGGGGTCCACCTTGAGCAGAATCTTGGAGATCTCTAACTCACAATCACGACCTATCCGATCAACTCTCACCCTATACCCTAGGGAAGAACATCCATATCTGGCTTCTCTAAAGGCCTCAACCTCTAAGCCCAACTCCATCACACAAGATGCAACAATGAATGAACATGACTTGATCCACCCAAACGCCTACTCTGTGACAACAAATGCAAGAGTAGAAACGCATCTCTACATATCCGGCCGTCTCAGATGCTCAGCCCTGCGGTACCATGAGACTCCTTCGCCTCCTAGGACACCCGCCATATGCCTAGGCCTACGGTACGGTACACGTCATCTCGCGAAATTGACACCGAACTTCCTACAGAAACTCCTATGCTCGACTCCTCGAATTCGCGCTTGGGCTCCCGTCTATGTGACCCGTCAAGGGCACTCAGTGCCGGTGCAGACCTCGAATCGATACATCGTCCTCTGACCATACTAGGGGTGGAGGAACAAACCGTCCTCTCCCCGTCTCTACCGCTTAACTCGGATCGCACCGTCCCAAACCCTGATCCCCGCCGCCCGAGGGTAATCCTCCTCATATGTCCGGCCGGGCCAGCAATGGTAGCACACCATCCGCCCATCCTCGACCGGCAACCCTAACTTGTCTCTCGTCCGATAACTGGGCTCAGAACTCCTGCGAACTAGAAGCTCATTTTCTTCCTCCGAACCAAGAAGGTTAATCTCCCTTCCTCTTAATACCAGCACCCATATCCTGGATGCCTCACATGTCATCCACTCCTCCCTCTCTGCCTAGTAGAGGATGATGTGCTTCTAAACACTGGAGGTAGCTTGACCTGCCCTGATTCACTATTGCACATGCTTCAGGCGATAGCTTGCATAACTGCAATCCCTATGGCCTCAAGAAAGGCTCGCTGACGTAACCGGCATCGGGTCAAATGCCTGCGGGTGTTTCGACCAGTACCTCACACGCCCTCACGCCCCTTGCCCCTACTTCAGCGCTCATCTACACGCCCAAATGGCAAGTCAATTCACTCGGGCCGGTGTCTCTAAGGCATAAACACAAATTTCGAGACACTATTCATACACGTAATCAAGTATACTATGTCCTCGTATTTATAAAGTGCTCTAAAGACAATTAATTCCACATTAATCATTTTAACAACAAAATTTCCTTATCTTTGAAAATTTTATTTTTCCAAAATTTAAGCTCATTTTATTCCGACTTTATTTTATTTTTCAAAAAAATTTTATTATTATTATTTTTTTTTCGACTTTTGTGAACGTTGTTCATGAACAGTCCAAACAAGGATTTGTAAAAACAAAGCAGACCGAGCCACAATATACTTCACCCATGTTGCAATACAATGAACCCACTGCACACCTATTGCAATACAATTCAACACTTACACACAATTTCAAATCTCCTTGCACCCTATTGGGTAATACAATTTAACACCCCGCACTCCCTATATAAGAATACACCTCGTGTCCTGAGCCACCTCAAATTCCCAGAAGCCGCCCATTGCACACCCCCCGAATTGCAATACAATTTTCCTATTGCAATACACTAGCCAACAAGCCTTCCAAAAACTGCTGTGTCACAATACAATGTACCATTGTATTGTGACACAGTGGGGCAGTAGCCCAACCGTTTCTACACTTTTTTTTTTTTTTTTTCATTTTTCACACACATCTGCCATCGAAAATACTCCAAAATACATACATATATACATTATATATATATATATATATATATATATATATATATATATATATATATTTTATTTTTCTGTAATGTCTAAATAAATTTATAAAATTTATTTTTTATTCATTTTCTTTAGTTTTACACACTACAAAAACCTTAGAAAATGATTTTCTTCATCTCATTTTTTTTCTCATTTAATTTTGGACATTTTGTCCAAAATTTCCTCAAAACCTCATGATCCAACACTAAACCTAGTGTTCCACCTTAAAATTTATTAAAATTTTATTTTGTCATCCAATAAACCAAATAAATTGATTAAAATTTATTTCATTTATTTTTCTTTGTTCCAGTTTACACACTGTAAACTCCTAAAAAAATTTCCAACACATCATGTTTTTTTCCTATGTACTAATCACTAAGCACACAAACAATCACAACACATAATTCATGTTATGCATATTTTTCACACAACCATTCATCAAATCACACAAAACACACCAAACACATGCATATAGTGTCCTAGTTTTGTCCCGTGATTTCCTAGGTAATCTCATACCTAAACTTAACATCGAACCACTTAAATTAGTGATGTTCTTACACCTGAGACTATGGCCTAAGCCCGAATCCCCTCGAAGCCACTAGGTATTTGTATACCTAAGCTCACGATACCACCAGCTGACACCCAAAACCGAGGGTGTGGATTATTCTGCCATCAACCGGCGGAATAAGTGACGTCAGATTAAGCAGGCTCTTATTCATGAAAATCGGGTGAGTCTCCTTTATGCGAGGCTCACGAGAACAAAACACATCCCAACGGTTCAATATGACATATATGAGTAAAAGCGGCCACTTGGGCCTGACCAATACTCGTCAAATAAATCCCGACTATATAATAGTTTCAAGAGGTAATAAAATTATCCTTTTACATCATATCAAACCTATAGAGTTCTAATACATGTGTACATAACAAAACCAAAGCCACAACCCGGCTTTCTTCAAAAACGGCCTCTAAGATGAGCCGTCTCCTCGAGCGCTCCTTGTACTTGAAATAATATAATCCCTCGACAGGGTGAGCTATCGCCCAGTAGTGGAATCACCCTAAATGAGTTACTCTCCACCTAAGTGCATATGCAATGCTCCAAAGTAAACACACATTCAAGCAAATTCGTGATCCTACTTGAATGTCTACATGCCATCACAATATGCTTGAGTCGCCATGACTACGCCAGCTTTGCCTCGCTATGTATGAGAAAACATAATTTTCAAAACAAAACTTCTTGTTTTCGAAAATATACTACAAAAGTGTCGGTAAAAAAATGGGACTACACTCCGAGGCGAATGTGTTGGAAAACCTTAGAGAAGCAGGACATAGTTCTCATCGAAAATGATGCATTGGATGATGCCGACCCGTTCTCAGGAAATTCATCTGTGAAATTCCTTTCGTAAACATTCATTTTCACCAAAAATTCATGTCATGCACTTCACACCTAATTTCTAGGTTACCCGATGCATATGAAATGCATTATGCCATTTCAACGGGTTTACTCTGATATATCGAATATATCAATGTCGCAGCATTCTGGAAATTTGCCCTCACAGCACATGTCATTCAATAGTGATCAACCATCGCCCAATTGGCTCACTTGAGCAATTTACATCATCTCGATGGCTGCGCTACGATCATATTCCATATAATTGTGACACTATGTTAACACATTAAAATCTTGTATTAACCTATCCATTACTACACAACTCAAGCCATTCACATTTCCACACAATTCAATCCATTATACAAAAAAAAGTAACTCACGTGAGCTAATTAACAAACACGAGCAATTCAATTTTAATTACTCATCCAAACACAATTTCTCACGAAAATATTTCATGAACACTATTCACGTGAACAGTGAAACCCTTGGATTCACATTCCACGACCTCTCAAACAGTGGTTCCCTTTGTGAACCGGAATTCCCATGGCAAATAGGTCCTCATGCATACCAAAATACAACAGAGCATAAATTACACCCTAGTAGCTGGCTTGAGTCCACTTACTTTGCCACGGCTATCCATTTTGGTTTAAAAAATTTAACAACTCGGTTCCCAAGATTTGGGGCCGTCCAACCAACCCCTCACATTACTCAGTCAACTCCAAACATCACAAAACACTTAAATAATAGGTAAAACAAGTAGGAAAAACCCACACTTGCGGAGTTTGTGAAACTCCTCAAAGCCCAGGAGTCACGCTTAGGCCTCGATGCGTAAAGCAGCTTTCCTTCTTGGCACGAAGGAATGGAGTAGTCGGATCTCGAATGGAAATCTAGAGAGAAGTGACTCTCTCTCTCTCTCTCTCGAAAATCACCATTTTTAGCCATAGTAGCCCACACACGTTTTCCCTTTTCCTGTTTTTGGTACTCCTTTTTGTTTGAAGATCCTTATTGGCTATTTTGTCCTCTACCTCATTTAACTATTCACCTAATGCCTTCAAATCTTGAAATTCCGTCATTTGGCACTATCTCGGCCGTCCATTTCCATCATCTCTCTACTCATGCAACATGTGTCACATGAGTACATGTTATAGGTTACTTTTGTCACCTCACAAGTCACGCACCGGCGGCTACCGAGTCGGCCAATTCATTATCTCGAATTGACGAGAGACCGGCGTGTTAGCTAGATTTGTGACGATTCAACGATGAAATCCGTTTTCTTCATCCCAGAGATCTAAAAGAAGAGAGATAAATTTCGGTTTTTATCGAAGTACGATTTTGCCCTTATTCAGAAATTGGAATTTTCTCTGGATATTTTACCCAAAGACGCAATACAATCCATATGTTACTGATATAATGACAAACTAACTCTTTATTCTTGTACAATTCCAGCCACTCAACATCCTTTGTCAACTTGCAATACACCTTATATTGCAATACAAAAACCCCTTCTCTTGCAATACAATTAGGCAATAGCCCAAATTAGTTTTGCACCATTTTTTTTTTTGTCGTTTTTCATTATATATATATTTTTTCTTTTATTTCCAACTACCAGAAAACACTAAAAAAAATATATACCTATTTTTTTTTTCATTTTCCAGAATACTCAAATAAATTTATAAAAATTTATTTTATTCAATTCTATTACTTTCTAAGCAAAATAAATTTATAAAATTTTATTTTATTCATTTTCTTTAGTTTTACTACTAAACAGAAATGATTTTCTTCATCTCCTTTTTTTCTCTCATTTTATTTTTGGACATTTTGTCGAAATTTCCCTCAAAACCTCATGAACCAACACTAAACCTAGTGTTCAACCTTAAAATTTATTAAAATTTTATTTTGTCATCCAATAAACCAAGTAAATTAGTTAAAATTTATTTCATTTGGCTTTTTCTTTGTTCAGTTTACCTGCTTGTAACTCACAAGCTTTTTCAACACATCATGTTTTTTTCCTATATACTAATCTTCAAGCACCTGAACAATCACAACACATAATTGATGTTATGCATATTTTCACCTGACAATTCATCCGTCACCTGAAACACACCCGAACACATGCATGTAGTGTCTGGTTTTATCAAGAGTGATTTCTAGGTAATCTCGCGCAAAGCAACATCGAACCACACCTGAGTGGTGATGTTCTTACACCTCGAGACTATGGCCTGGCCTAAATCCTCGAGCCCTAGGTATTCGTATGCACAGGCTCAGATGCAAGGCTGTGGGCGCCTGAGGCCGGGGTGTCACTGACTACCGTCGACCGGCGGAAAAGCTGGTGGAATGTCGGACGGCCAGGCCACGACTCCTGAAAATGGAGCGAAGTCTCCTTGTACGGAAATCTGCAAAGAACCATCGATCATATTGACATCATCGGAGATAACATGAGTAAAAATGGCCTCTTGGGCGCGTCTTCTGATACCACGTCATCATACATCGACTATACACAATAGTTTCAAGAGTTATAAGTTTACTCTTTTACAACATATTTTAAAATTCTAGAATTCTAATACATATATACATCATAAAAACCCTCCAAGCCACAAATAGGGCTTTCTTCAATATCGACCTCTAGGATGAAAGCGGTCTCTCGTGCGCTCCTGTACCTAAAAATAATATAATTCCTCATTGGTGAGCCTTCTAATGCCCCGATGGTCGAATCACCCAAATGGGTTACTCTCCATCTAAAGTGCATATCCAATGCTCCAAAGTAAACACACATTCAAGTAAATGCATGATCTTACTTGAATGTCTACTATAAACCAACCACGTGTCTGATTCTCTTGAGCTCCTCACACCCTGCCTAAGCGTATGAGAAAAACATCATTTTCAAAGTATAAATCTTTGTTGTTTCGAAATACACTATCGAATGTCGGTAAAAATATGGGACTACCCTCAGAGCGAAAATGTGTTGGAGAACCTTAGAAACAGTCATGGTCCTCATCGAAATGATACGTTTGGGCGTCTCCACAACCCATTCTCAGGAAATTCATCTGTGAAATTCTTTTCCTTGACCATGGTCGTTTTCAGAAAATCGTGTATCATGCGCTCACCACCTAATTTCTAGGTTACGTGCATATGAAATGCGTGCACCAATTTCACCCGATTTATATAACACAAATATATCATCATGCATATATTCACATAATTTAAATCACATAAACATGTTATGTAATTTCACAATCCATTACACAAAAAATTAGCTCACTTGGGCTAGTGCTCCCGAACCACAGCAATTCAACCCAGATTGCTCGACTAGCTATTTTACACAAAAATTTATTTTTCGGTGTCACTATTCACATGAAGACGGTAAAACCCTCGGTTCTTGTTTCACGTATATCGACATCGATTTCGCCGTGAAACGAGTTCATATGGTCATTTCCGGCCTTATACACATCAGAACATCATTTATAGCACATATTGCACCATGAAACAGCCCAAGCGGCGGTAGACGGTCACGGAGTATCCTATGGGTTTCTAAAATTCCACACCTTGGATTCAAAGATTTGGAGGCAGGTCGAAACCGCTCACGGCCTCAATCCAACAAGCATCATAATACACTTAAACAAAGTGTAAAACTCAAGTAGGATTAAACACCTCACGAGTTTTAATTAGAAAACTCCCGAAGCCGGAACTCCCGCGTGTAGGTCTCGTTGCGTAGAACAATTTTCTTTCTTACTCCGAAGAATTTCGACAATCGGATTGCCCGGATATCTAGAGAGAAGGTGCTCTCTCTCTCTAGAAAATGAAAACTCAACTCACTACATCTCTCCCTTGCACGTTTTATTTTTCTCCTTTTCAAATGGAGAAGACAACTATTCCTTTTTGTCTTTTCCTCATTTAAGAATTTCCAAAATGACATCTATGTCCCTTCTTTCTACTATTTTGACATTTGGCACTTTCTCGGCCGTCCATTTCCGTCATCTCTCTACTCATGCAACTTGTGTAACATGAGTACATGTTATAGGTGACTTTCGTCACATCACATGTCGTTTTCACGGCACGGCGTGATGCCTCGAAAAGCAAGTGGGCTCTCGAGGTGTGAAATTCAGCAGCGTTAGCTAGATTTCGTGAAATGATTCCAACGGTGAAATTCGTTTCGTCATCAGAGATCTAGAGAATAAATTTCGGATTTTGGCGAAGTACGATTTTGTCATTTTCGAGAGAAATTGAAATTTACCAAGTCTTCATTCTTAAGAATTTGACTAAGTGGTATAGGAATGGATTCGACACATCGAGATCAAAATAAATACTCTGATACAACATAGAAATGAATAAATATAAAAAAATAGATATTCATGTTTCATATATATTAATATAAAATATTCTCAAAATATAGACACATTTATATGATCAAATTTGTTTATTCTACCTAACAATGTAATAATAAAATTATATAATGATTCTAAAAGTTAGTTTAATGATTTTAGGAGTAATTAAAGATACTAATGTTCATGATGTTTATAAGAAATTATCCTCGTCACATCTGAATATATTTAAATAAAAATACTAGTACTTATTTTATTTTAAAAATCTGATTACCAAATTAATTTATATGAAAATTACAAAAAATGATACTTTCGAAAAACTTTATTTAATTTATGAAAAAATTTATTTAATATCTAATGAAATTACTTTAACATTAATATTATTTAAATTTTTAATTTTATATAATTTAAGTTTATATTTCAATATAAGTTTCAAACATTAACCCGTCTCTCTCTCTCTCTCTCTCTCTCTCTCTCCTCTCTCTCTCTCTCTCTCTCTCTCTCTCTCTCTCTCTCTCTCTCTATATATATATATATATATATATATATAAAAGCATGAAGCTGTTTTGAGAGACCAAAATAATGGAGGATATTTTATTTAGTGTTTTTTTTTAATTTTTGAGTTTAAATTTAAGTTTATATTTCAATATATGTTTCAAGGATTAACCCACCTCTCTCTTTCTTTCTCTCTCTCTCTCTCTCTCTCTCTCTATACTCTCTCTATATATATATATATATATATATATATATATATATAAACATGAATCCTATTTAAAGGACAAATAATTTGATATATGTTGTTTAGTATTTTTTATTCTGGGTTCCTTACATATTATTCATATTTAAAATAAGGGTTACTACACATCATGTTTAAGCGGACCGATGTTGAATCGAGGAAAATTTATCAGTTAGGTTATTGGCAGTTGGGCCGTTAGTAGTTCCTGATTGAATCGGTGACATAATAAATATATTATTTATATTTTAAAATATATAATTAATAATATTTAAGATATTATTTATTATTTTTATATAAATAAAGTATTTTAAAATTTATTTAAAAATATATATAATGTTTAAATATGAAAACATAATTAAAAATGGAATAAACTTATTTATATAAATATATAATTTTGTTAATATCTAAAATAATCCACAATGGCAGTGAGTCATTAAAAGTGATTTTGTAAGACCAGAAAATTCTAATTCGAAAAGGCAAAATAAATGTTCGATCAAAACCCAGAAAATTTTCTAGATCTCGGATAATGAAAGCGGTTTCCGCAGTTGGAATCGTCTCATGAGAAATATAAGCTAACCGTTGAATTATTAGATTAAAGAGGCGGTCGAATTTGCCACCTTTGAACAGAAATTTTCAGTGTTGTAAGGCGACATGTGATGTGATAAAGTCACCTATAACATGTACTCATGTGACACGTGTTGCATGGTAGAGATGATAAGAGATGGATGGTCAGAGATAGTGTCGAATCTCGAAAATCAAGCTTAGGGACATGATTGGTATTATGTGATTTGTAAATGATAATAGACAGAAAAGTTTGAATAGTGTCATCTCCTTGCTACCTATGGGGCCAAAACGTGGGGAGGAAAGAAAAGGGTTCTGATGGCTGAAAATGGTGATTTTAGAGAGAGAGGGAGTGACTTCTCTCTAAGATCTTGGGCGATTCGATCGTCATAATTATTCGGGACAAGAAGGAAAGTTACTCTACGCGGCGGGATACAGTGAATTGTAATTTAAGTGATGTTGACAAACTTCCGTGAGATGTAAGGCCTATCTGTTGAGATTCGCTTTGTTTAAGTGTTTGGTGGGTGATTTGAATAAGTGAGGGCGCCAGACAATGAATCTAACACCCAGGCAGAAATGTGTTTTGGAGCCCTTTGAATGATCAGTGGCTACGTGTAGGGAGCTGTTTTGGGTGTTTGTTTCATAATTTATGAAATAAATTGTGTGTTGATGTGCATGGCGGGAAATGGCCATGGTTTCGAGGTTTAAAGAATGGAGACCGATGATTGGGTGGTCGTGAGCGATGGCTTTGAGGAACTCGCTATTCATGTGAGTGTGTTAATATTTTGTGAGAAAATGTGTTTGGTGAATATTTGTCGAATTGCTCGTGTTTGTTAATTAGCCAGTGAGGCTAATTGGTATAAAGATGAGTGGCATATAACATGTTGTGAAATAAAATTATATGCCAAATATATGCATGTTGATATATTACATATATATATAGAATGTGTTGAAATAATAATGCATTCATATGCACCGAGTAACTCTAGAGCCCAGGTAATATTATTACTATATTTATGAAACCTCTGAAAAATGAACATGATTGCGAAAACACAGATATTTTAAGTGAATGGTGGTTGGGGAATCAGTCTACAATTACAGTCGGGCCCATGTATTGTTTTGGAAGGTTCTCATTTACATTGTACCGAAAGAGGCTAATCCATATTTTGCGAGGGTCGGTAGTGTATTTTTCAGAAACGACAAGTTTTGTTTTTGAAAGATGATGTTTACTACTCATGCGTAACGAGCCAGTGTGAGGTCGTGTTCGGGACATGGGTTGTCGACACTAGGCTGACCAGATGAATCATCAATTTACTTGAGTCATGTGTTTACTGAATCGTACATATGCAGGTGAGAGTAACCCATTTGGCTGATTCCTGCAGGCGATAGCTCACACTGTCGAAGGGATATCATTCGAGAGTACGGGAGCGTTCGAAGATAGCTCATCTTAGAGCGAAGATGGGGTTAATGGCAATCTTGAGATATGTATTAGAATTTTATAATTCTAATATGTATTTGTATTAAGAGTAAACTTTAACTCTTGAACCATGTAATATAATTGGTTGAATATGGCTGGATGCAGTATGACAATTAGGCCCGAGTGGCCACTGCACTCGGTATGGGTCTCGAGATACGAGACATATAGGTTTTGCGAGGTTGGGTAGTCGACGGACCCATAGGTTTTGGGGCGTCGGCGAGTATGGGGCTAAGGTAAATGATTACAGCAGAAACTCGATTGGGTGTGGGCGTAGGTAAATGAAAACTAGGGATTTAGGGACTTGGGCTTAGGCCATGGTCATTTGAGGTATAAAGGCATGCGCTTGGTGAAGCTGATGTAGAGTTAAGAGTATGTGATTACCTAGGAAATCATGGGACTAGATGCGCATGCATTTGTGTGTGATAACTGGATGTGTGAACATGAATTGTTGTGTATGATTTGTATGCTTGGTGAGTAACATAGGAGAAAACGTTGAACACCAGGGCCGAGAAAATATAACCTTAGGTGTTCGAGAAATTTTGGACAAAATGGTCTAGAATTAAATGAAAAAAAAATGGATAAAATAAATTTTAATAAATTTATTACAGTTTCTTGAAAAATGAAAAAAATTAATAATATTTTTTTTTGGTGGTTTTCGATAGCTAGAATGAGAAAAAAAAAAAAAATGATGAGAATCTAAATTTTCTAAGGTTTTTTACAGTGTGTAAAACTGGAAAAAAAAATAAAAATAAAATAAAATTTATAAAATCAAATGAAATAAAATCTTGTAAAACAAAATTTTCTAAAATATTTTTTTTTGTTGAATATGATTTAATAAAATGAAATTATCGTCTTGCATTACCTACGAATGCATGGACATAGTGTATAAAATTTTACGGAATATGAATAGTGTCTCGGGGCTGTGATTAAGCCTTGGAGATACTGCATTAGAATTTAACTTGCCATTTGACAATGTGTAGATGGCTAGTCGAGGGCGAGGACATAGAGATCGTCCACGAGGTACTGGTCAGGCACCATCGGCTTTTGACCAGCAGGCCTTTGTTGAGGCTGTAGGGATTGCGGCTGCTACTATTGCACAGGATGGTGCGACGGGTGCTTGGGGAGGAGTAGATGATATCTGAGGCATCAGATATGGGTGCTGAGTGCTTGGGGAAGGAAGATTCATCTTCTTCCAACCAGAAAAAGAAACATAAGACTTCTGTTTCGCACGGACCTCAAAGATAGGGCTAAGGTTATTAGGACCAAGGCCAGGATGGGGCATTTAGTCAGGTAGGGCAGGTGATATGTTATTTATCTGCAGGCAACACAGGCACTCGGCGAGATTGCCCACGGAGCGAAATCCCAAGGTTATGGGACATCGGTCCCGATGTGATGTGAGACTAGTTAGGGTTGCTAGTCGGGATGGGCGAGATGGTGTGCTCTGTTGCCGACGAACATATGAGGGAGGATTTCCCCCGAGCCCGGGGATCGGGGTTTTGGGATAGCAGTCCAGTCGTGACTAGGACATGTCCTCCACAGCCCCGTCTGAAGGTCGGAGGCCGGTTCCGGTTTGGTGTTGCACGGGCACCTCGTTACACCTGGGCGGGTCAGAGAGGCGGTATGGGCGGGCGGAAGGGTGAGGCCGCAGACGGGCGTCGGGAGTTCGAGGGCGTGTCTATGCCATCACACCACCGGCCCGAGTCGTGGTCCGGCTAGTTATACGGGGTATGTTTTTGCTATCTCGCTTGTGGGCAAGAGTGTTATTTGATTCCCAGTGCTTATTCATTCATTCTTTATCCGGTGGTGATAGAGTTGGGCCTTAGAGGTTGAGACCTTGGAGCCTTTTGTACGTGAGTTCTCCACCAGGGATTAGAGGCGAGAATAGGGATGATATGTAGTGGTTGCGAGTTGGAGAGATCTCGGGAATACACTCACGGTGGACGAGGATCATGGACATGTCGAGTTCGATGTCATCACGGGGATGGATTGGGTGGCGACTTGCGAGTCGTTATCGATTGTGGCGTGGAGGTTGCCTCCTACACGTAATACTCGTGTGGTATTTCAGGGGGACAAGCACGATATGTTACCACAGAGGCATTATACGAGTCCCGGGTGTCGAGAGACGGGTTAGGCGGGTTGGCTAGCGAGCCTTATCTGGGGACCGAGGTGAAGCAGAACTTGATCTACGCCCAGTGAGTTTGCGAGAGTGCGAGGATGTTTTGCGGATGAGGCTGCAGGGATTCTCACGAAGGGTGGTAGACGGTATTGAGTTACACCACGATACTTCTCCATCTCTATGACTCCTTAGGATGGCACGATGATTCTGAGAACTTCGAGTCCGGCCTCGGGAGCTATTGGAATGAGGGTTCATCGGTGAGCACTTCACCATGGGGGAGCTCAGGCTCTGTTTGCGAAGAAGAAGGACAAGACCCTTGTGCATTGATTCTGGAAGTAGTTGAGATAGGGTTACGATCAAGAATCGGTATCCATTACCCAGGATTGATGATTTGTTTGATCAGTTGAGAGGAGCGCGGAGTCTACTCGAATATTGCCATACTTGAGTTTGCAATATTTGAGGTTAGGGAAGCCAGAGATATCCACTAGACAGCGTTTAGGACGCGTTATGAGCACTTTGAGTTTACGGTGATGCCCTTTGGATTGACAAATGCACCAGCAGCTTTCATGGATCTCATGAATAGGGTGTTCCAACCCTATCTAGATCAGTTTGTCGTAGTCTTCGTGGATGACATTTTGATTTACTCCCAGTCAGAGTGGGAGCATGAGTATCATTTGAGGATTATGTTACAGTTGTTGAGAGACCATTAGCTGTACGCCAAGTTCAGTAAGTGCGGGGATTTTGGCTTCTTGAGATGAATTTTGGGACCCACGTTGTATCGGCTTAGGCGTGTCGGTGGACTAGAGAAGGTCGGGTCGTGATGAGTTGGGGAAGTGAAGTCGGTCTTCGAGATCTGCCTTGATTTCTTGGGATTGGTGGGTATTACGAGAAGATTCGTGGATTTCTCGATTAGCGCTTTTCTGAATGAGGTTGACCCGGGAAGGAGAGTCAAGTTTGATTAGGATGACCGATGCGAGGAGGCATTCAGAGTTGAAAGATGAGGCTTACTCGCTCTATCTTGATAGTCGGACCGGGCGGACGGGGTACCTTGTGTATTATATGATGCCTCGAGGTCGGTGGGATGTGTTTGATCACGGTCCAGGGAGGAGTAGTAACTATGGTTCCGTCAGTTGAAGAATCATGAGCAAAATTACCCCACACACGACATGGAGTTGGCGGCCGTAGTCTTCTCCTTGAAGATTTAGCGCCACTACTTATATGACGAGGAGTTCAAGGTGTACTCAGACCATAAAAGTCTAAAGTATATCTTCATGCAGCGGGACCCTGACATGAGGAAACACGAGATGGATGGGTTCCTGGGGATTATGACTGTACCACCTGGTAGAGGCAGATGTGATGGTGATGCACTTTCGGTCGGAAGTCACGGGGAGCATTGCCAGTATAGCTTCCGGGAGTAGGCGGATGCGAGCGTGGGACGGTTTGGGCTCTGATCTGACGAGACCTGAGTCGTTAAGGGAGTTTGTATTGCTTCATACGTCTGTTGAGAAGAGTGGTAGAGTCGGGGAAGGACCGCAGAGATAGTGTCCATCGGGGTGAGTGCGGTCAGTGTAGTGACGGGCTGGGCCAGATCCACCGGGATGGTAGTCTTGATTATAGAGGGTGGTAGTGGTTCGCCATTCGGCCGATTTGAGAAAGGAGATTCTCGGGGGAGTTTCAACGCTCGATTTGCGGTGTATCCAGTGTACCAGATGTACGGGATCTTCATCGTGATTATGCGGAAGCGGGATGAAGAGACACATAGGGACTTTGTTCGGCTGATGTCTCACGTGTCCAGCGGGTTAGAGTGAGCCTGGCTTGACGGGGCTGCCAGCCATTGGAGGTGGGTGGGTGGAAGTGGGAGCTGCGTCCGCGATGGATTTTGTGACCCAGCTTTGCCACGAACAGCGAGAGACATGATGCGGTATGGGTGATAATTGGATTGGCTCACGAGAAGTCGGCGCATTTTCTAGCGTACGGATGACCTTCACACATTAGAGAGATTCTGCTTGGGTTGTATATTGAGAGATAATCGGCTACATAGATACCGGTATCCATAGTGTCGGATAGGGACAGGGTTTACGCACTTTTGGAAGAGTTTCAGTATGGGCCTGTGACTAACCAGGTCTGACTTTCACGCGCGGACGGATGGTTGAAGAGCGCTACGGTGTTAGAGGACATGCTGCGAGCATCGTCCTAGATCTGTAAAATTGGCGGGATGAGCATTTTGCCCTTGATGGGGGTCGCCTACAGCAACGGTTATCGGTAATTATGCAAGTGCACCATCACGAAGCATTATATGGGAGGCCCATGCGGATCAGATTATGTTGGGCCAGGGTGGGAGAGAGCTCAAATCTTTGGGTCTGATCGATTAGGGACACCTCAGGAAGGTGGGCTTGTCTGACGGCGTCTTCTCCACGGCTCGGGCCGGTGAAGAACTATGCGATGTATGACGTCGACCCTTAGGGTCGAGGTTGGAGATCCACGTCTTCTTGAGAGGTGATGCACAGAGAGGAGTGGTCGAGTTTGGTAAGCGAGGAAGTTATCGTGAGGTTTGTGGGCCTTCGAGATGCTCGAGAGGGTGGAGTGTGCTGTATACGGTTGGAGTGCCGCCTAGCATGTCGGTGTCCTGGGTATTTCACGTCTCCATGCTGCGGAAGTATACTCCCGGATCTGGCTCGTATGGTGTATTGGAGTGCAGTTGAGGTTGACAGTGGGACCTTCGGAGGGACCAGTGTGCATTGTTGATAGCCGTGATCAGGTTTTGCGACGCAAGACCTTGAGGCTAGTGCGAGTGCTATGGCGGCACTATGGAGTGGAGGAGTCAGCCGGACACGTGCGGTCACACTATCCGCTTCTTGTTTAGGGATGATGAATTACGTGGTTTTAGTCGTTTGCAATATTTAAATGACGAGGTTTACATGCATGGTATAGTGCCGCGTTGCATATGCATGTGTTGTGTTGTGATTGTCGAGAATTTTTGGGGCGAAATTCCTTTAAGGAGGAGAATGTAAGACAGAAAGAGTATAATTTTTCGAGAAAAATGGCGAAATCGTAATTTCGGTCCAAAACCAGAAATTTTCTAGATCTCAGATGATGAAGCAGTTTCCAGTTAGAATCGTCTTGCGAAACCCCAATAACACATCGAATTTCGTCAAGTGCGAGGCCGGTCGAATTTACACGTTTTTGAGCCTGGGGAGTACTCTGTCTTTGTAGATGACATGTGATGTGACAAAAGTCGCCTATAACATGTACTCATGTGACACATGTTGTATGAGTAGAGAGAGGATGGAAATGGACGGTTGAGATAGTGTCAAATGTCGAAAATCCAAACTTAGGGACATGATTGGTATTATGTGATTTGTAAATGATAATAGGACAAAAGTTTGAATAGTGTCATCTCCTTCTTCTATTAAGGGCCAAAACGTGAGGGAGGAAAAGAAAAGGGTTTACAGTGGCTGAAAATGGTGATTTTAGAGAGAGATAGTGACTTCTCTCACAAGATCTCGAGAGCGTCGGCGGAGTCGAATTCTTCGGGACGAAGGAAAGTTGCTATGCGGGTGAGGACTGACGTGAGCCTTTGGTTTTAGGGAGTTTGGCGAGCTGCGTATGGCGCCCCAAAATCCGGGATCGGGTTGACTACGGAGTCGGCAGCGGAGAGATACTCGTGAATGTCGGGTGACGGAGCAATTTTCTCAATCGGGCGGAGTCTCCTTTGTACGGGAGCTACACTTTCGAATACGAACATGCATAAACTGTCCCAAACAGGTCAATATAACAGGTTTACCAG
The DNA here is from genome assembly GCA_016808115.1 of Tetrastigma voinierianum. Taxonomy (NCBI): domain Eukaryota; kingdom Viridiplantae; phylum Streptophyta; class Magnoliopsida; order Vitales; family Vitaceae; genus Tetrastigma; species Tetrastigma voinierianum. The sequence goes on from JAEQBH010004970.1 coordinate 62,271, forward strand.
TTTAAGCGACCCACTTGGGCCATAAGCAATACTGATATACATGCTGACTATCAATCCAACATATGCCCAATAGTTACAAAGAGTTAATATGTTTTTTACTCTTATGCAATACATACATTAAACTTAGAAAGTTAATACATGTATAAATGAAAGCGCGACCCGACTTTCTTCTAATCCTCGGTCTCTAGAATGGCTAGTCCTAGCACGCTCCACATTGCACAGCAAATATAATATCGCTCGACAAGGCAGGCTAATGCTTCCCGATAGTGGAATCGCCTAAAGTGGGCTACTCACCACCCCAGTGCGGTCTGATGTTCTGATGAAAACCTGCATTCAAGCGAATGCATGATCTATAAATGTCTGCATGACTTGACTCGGATCTGAGTCTCAGGCTCCATCACACTTTCCTTTAAGCCTGGAGTATGAAAATTATTATTTTGTTTGTTGTAGACCCGACCCTCAGATGTGTATATATATCGGTGGTATTTCCAGACGATTGATATATTGACTGTTTGTGGACTACCCTCTAGATGAATATCAATTGGGCCTTTCAAACGATTGATATTTTTAATTGGACTACCTTCAGATAATTAATGTTTTAGACAACCGCGAGCCGTTTTCTACAGATTTCATCCTCGTACACTCGCTCCTATAGTCTAAGGTGTTCGGTGCATATAGATACTATGTATGCCAATTCAATACGATTAATTCACATGTAAATATAAACATGCATATATTTACCAAAGCTTGATCAATTCACACAATCATGTCATGTAAATTCTCATTTCATACCTCAAAATTAGCTCACTTGAAATTTAATGATTAAACACGAGCAATTTATTAAATCACTTTCGACCAAACACATATTTCACAAAATATTTTGAGAACAATGTTTAGGGAATAGTGAAACCCTGGGTTACTATTCAGAAAATCACAAATCATCGGTTCGCCTTAGTGAACGGGTTTCCACGGCCATTTCGGCCTCATTCGATCAATGCACAATTTATTTCACAATTTTTTCACAATTAATCACTCAGCGGTAGGTACTGTGATGGGCGACTCAATGGATTCAATTTTCCAATAATTCGGTCCCATGTTTTGGGGCCGTCAGCTGCGACACAACGGACTCTTTTGACTCGAAACATTTGTAAGTACTTAAGCGAGACTCGCACTTAAGTAAGGAAAACCCACACCCTTCTGAGTTTGAGGAAACTCATCCGGTACCCACCTTGAAGCCCTCTCAGCGATATAAGCGGCTTTCCTTCTTGTCGAAGGCATGAATGGTCGGATCGGCCCGTGTTTTAGAGAGAGTCGAGACCTTCTCTGCCAAAAATACGCCATTTTCTTTATTATTGCTCCTATCGTTTCCCACGTTTTTTTGCTTCATCTCATAAGGGAGAAAGACGACACTGTAGCATTTTTTTTTGTCCTTTTGTGCCATTTAATCCATTTAATTAATTAATTCTCTTATTTCTCCAGTTTTGACATTCGGCACTATCTCGGCCGTCCATTTTCATCATTTTTCTACTCATGCCACTTATGGCACATGATTACTCGTTATATGTGATTTTTGTCACATCAAAAATCGTTTTGCGACTTGTCGAGAAACGTGATGTCTCGAAAAGCGTGCAACTCAGAAGCAATCTCGAATCATCTGGTATATTTAGTTAAGCGAGGCGATTCGCGGTGTCAGTTTCGATCATCAGAGATTTAAATAAATTCGGTTTTTATACGAAATAACAATTTTGTAATCGGGGAAATTACGGTTTTTGCCCTTTTCGAATTGGAATTTCTCGGGTGCACACTACGTGAGGTGGGAGTTTATCACTTGAGTTACACTTTGTTTAAGTGTTTTGTGGATGATTGAGTTGATTTGAGGTCGTGAGGACGTTTGGTCAGTCCCAACAGAGCAAAAATGTGAGAATTTTTTGGAGCTCATTTAGGCGGTCAGTGGCTATGTGATTTGTTTGGTGTTTGTTTCATAATTTATGAAATAAATTGTGTGTTGATGTGCATGAGGCCGGAAATGGCCATGGATTTCGGGTTCACAAAGTAGAACTGATGTTGGGTGATTGGCGAGTGAGCATTAACCGGGGTTTCCGCGTTCATGTGAATAGTGTTCCGCGAAATATTTTGTGAGAAAATGTGTTTGTTAAATATTAAACTCAATTGCTTTCGTGTTTATTAATCTTAGCCCGTAGGCCCCAATTTTGTTATAGGGGCGAGAATTAATATAACATGTTGTTGTGATAAAATTTATGTAAATATATGCATGTTGATATATTTGCATGTGTTATATAAATTGTGTTGAAATGACATAATGTGTTTCATATGCACTGGGGTAACCTAGAATTTAGGTGTGTGTGCATGACATGGATTTTCTGAAAAATGAACATGGTTGCGAAAGGAATTTCACAAGATGATTTTTCGTAGAATGGTGTTGGGAGATGGTCCTACAATTCTGGTTCGAGGAGGAGCCCATGTATTGTTTGGAAGGTTCTCAACACATTGCTTCAGAGGTAGTCCATATTTTCACCAGAAGTCGGTAGTGTATTTTGAAGCAATGAAGTTTTGTTTTGAAAATGATGTTTTTCTCATGCATGGCTTAGGCAAGTGTGAGGGAGTCGGTGATGACTCGGGACATGGGTTGGTCATTTAGACATTCCGTAGAATCATGGTGCTGAGTGTGTGTTTACTTTGGATCATTGCATGCACTAGGTGGGAGTAACCCGTTAGGGGTGATTCCCTTGCTTGGCGATAACTCCTGCAATAGAAGGAATATCATTTACGGGTACATGGAGCGTTCGAGGAGATGACTCATGCTTAGAGGCCAATTTTAATGAGGTTGTCAGCTTGATATTTTGAGATAATATGTATTAAATTTATAATTTTAATATGTATTTGTATTAAGAGTAAAACATACAAACTCTTGAACCATGTAATATAATTGGTTGAATATATTTGGATGAGTATGACAGGTAGCCATTTTTACTCAGGTATGGGTCTCGAGATACGAGACGTATAGGTTTTCCGCAGGTTGACAGGTAGTCAACGGACCCTCGGGTTTTGGGGCGTCACAGGTTTCTTTGTAACTTTCCCTTTCCATGTTCGAATCCATAAGCCTGCTGTATTTAATTGAATTTATTTTTAGTGACAAGTCTTCTAACCCTACAAGCTTTCTAATTCTAAGTAAAACGACATCATTTCGATGTAAAAAGCATCAAAACGACATCGTTTTAACTTGAAAAAAAAAATTTATGAGGCGGCGGGTTCGTCCGGGTTGATATCGGTTCCACTGTAGGTTCCAGTTCAAGCCGTCGATTCACCGATTCATTGTCGGTTCCGCAGTTGTGCGTAGGTTCGATCAAAAACGGTTTTGCATTGAGCAGGATCGGTTTAATGGCCGATCATTGTCAAAACCAGTCGCCTTGGCCGGTCCCGTCACAGTTTTAAAACATTGCTTTACATGGTAATATTTTATATATATATATATATATATATATATATATATATATATATATATATATATAATATTACCATGTACTTTGATGTTGCCGGGCCGATATATCATGAAGCTTATTTTGAGGATAAATAGTAAAGAAGGATATGTTGTTTAGTGTTTTTATATCTCTTGTTCACATATAGTATTCATATTTAAAGCAGGGGTTACTTTTCATGGTAATAATTAATAATTTTTCTTTATGTTCTATGAAGACATCGAATCCTGATAGGCGACCCAGTCATGGTTTAGTTCTTAATCTCTCTATAAATATTTATAACATCCTTTTATCTTAAAATAATTACATATTTTGGTCTATAATTATATGTTTTAGCATAATTCTTATTCCTTTTTTAATATTGCCTACATCATCTTATTAAAAGTAGTTTTTATGTAATAATTACATTTTTGTCAATCAGCTTCCATTTTTAATCATGGTAAAAAAAAGGAAAAAGTATAGTGATAATAAGAAAAAGACATGGGATGTTGATAAAGGAATCTAAATATTGATAGAAATAGAATTTAAATTTTTTTAAAGATGAATTTTCATCATAATCTAATTCTTTAAAACGTTAACTATATATTAAAAATATAATAGATTTTTTCTATTTCTTATTCGAAGCATCAAGAGTCTCAATTTCATTTAGGAGCCTGATTCTATAATTTGGTATAAATTTGCCTATGAAAAATGGTGATATATTTTAAAATTTGAAATATGATGGAAGTGAGATGTAACAACAAATATTTTAATTTGATTATATATATATATATATATATATATATATATATATATATATATATATATATATATATATATATATATAAATGACCTCTTTTAATTTAAAAAATAATTATTTTCTATTATATATTAAAGAAACTAAATGAAATGAGGTCATTTAAATTTTTTTTTATGAAGAATACATTAATGTTGTTTGCTAGGGGTTACATACATGGAATAAAGAATGAGATACTTAAATATACAATATAAATGTCAATATTTAATTAAGAGAAAGTAATAAAAAGAAAAGAAAAGAAAAGATGTTTCACTTATCCCTTGCCAAACCCTTACATCCACTCACATCACATCCATTGCATCTACATCAACCCTAGACAGCTATAATGCTGGCTATAATGATTTCATTTTTTAGGTATGAGACTCTACCATCGTCAACACTCCCTTATCACCAAGACACAAAACCCCAACACTTATGGATGAACTCTCTCATGGCAAATCCAACTTCATCGTGTAGAAGGATTTGAATCATTATAGAAGGCTCAAGGTCTAGGGTGGCCCTTTCTCCATAAACGCTTTTGATTCTAATGCATCCTCCTACTATGATCGGACAAGTTGATTTTTGGTAACCTCATTCAATAATATCTTCACAGTATGAAGCTCTCATCACTTGGATTCATCCATTGACGAACATCATAAAATACTTATCACGGTAATCTCTATTTGTTATAATTTTTTTATTTTTTATGGAATGGATAGAGTTCAGTTGAGGATCTATTCAAGTCCATGATAGGAATAGTTAAATTTCTTTATGAGTGTATTATTTTTTTAAACCGCAAAAAGAACATGTATCGAGTAAAAAAAAATGACCGATCCATCAACAGTCTTCCATTCCCTTGGGAAAGTAAGTAGATTTTAAAAGCATTACCATCTCAAATGTAGAAAATTTAAGTGCTTTCTTTTTCCTTTAAGTTTTGTATTTGTTCATTGGAAAAAATATGGGAAATGGAAATAAAACATAGAGAAGGAAGTGATATTTAATTATAAGACCCGAGAAAATTCCAATTTTTGGAAAATTGGCAAAATCGTAATTTCGATAAAAAAATCCGAAATTTATTATCTAGATCTCGGATGACGAAATGGATTTCACCGTTGGAATCGTCTTGTGAAATCTAGCTAGCACGTCGAATTTCGTCGAATTCGAGGCAGTCGAATTTGCACGTTTGAAACAAGTGTCAGTCTTGAAGTAAGCGAAAGCAATGATGTGAAAAATGTCACTTATAACATGTAATCATGTGACACATGTTGCATGAGTAGAGAAATGATGGAAACGGATAGCCGAGCTCATGCCACGTGTCAAAATCCAAGCTTAAGGAAATGATTGGTATTATTTAAATTGTAAAATTGAAAAAGACAAAAGATTGTATAGTAATCATCTTCTCCATTAATTGGAGACAAAATGTGAAAAAAAACGTGAGGGGCTGAGAACGGACTTACAGTAGCTTAGGATTTCATTTTTTAGATAGAGAGTAAGCCACTTCTCTGGAATTACGGGTGATCAAATGAGTGAAGACCGTGAACAAGGAGGAAAGTCGCTCTACGCAGTGAGGCCTACGCGTGGGCTCCGGTTTTAAGGAGTTTCGACAAACTCCGTGAGGTAGGGGTTTAATCCTACTTGAAGTTACACTTTATTTAAGTGTTTTGTAATGCTTCGGTTGACTTGAGGCCTTGAACGGCCGTTTGATCGGTCCCAAAACTTGGGACCGAATTATTGAAAATTTTTGGGAGCCCATTGGACAGTCCGTGACTGTAGGGGCTGTTTTGGGTGCTCAATGGTATAAATTATGTCATAAATCATGTTTTGATGTGTATGAGGCCGGAAATGGCTAGGGAATTCGGGTTCACGAATTAAGAGCCCAGTGTAGGGTAGTCGCCTTGAGCAGTGGCAGGGTTTCTTGTTCACATGAATAGTGTTCACGAAATATAAATTTTGTAGAAAAATGTGTTTGGTTGGAGTAATTCAAATGGGTATCGTAAGTTTGATAATTAGCCTATGTGAGCTAATATTTGGTGTAATGGATTATTAAATTGCATAACATGTTTGTGTGATTAGGAATTATGTAAATGTATATATGTATATATTTGCATGTGTTATATAAATTGTATTGGGAATTGGCATCATGCATTCCATATGCCTTTGGGGCACCCCCAAATGATAGGAGTGAGTGCATGAGATGGTTTCTTGAGAGAATTGTTTCGAAGGGTTGACTAATAATGATAATTATGGGAGTGTGTCCATTACAATATCGGAGGGTAGTCCATATAAGATATCAATCATCGGAGTCGGCCCAATTGATATACATCGGAGGGTTGTCCACTAAATAGATTATCGAAGTCGGTCCACTACTTATATCGGAGGGTTGTCCATAATTAAAAACAAATACCTTTGTTTTGAAAATAATGTCTCTCATACATGGCTTAGGCAAGTTTGAGGGAGTTAGTGAGGACGCGGGGCATGGGATGTTGGTCATTTAAACATTCAAGTAAGGATCACGTATTTGCTTAGATAATGTTTATAGGATCATTGCATATGCACACTTTGGTGGGAGTAAACGATTTAGGGTGAGATTCCTCTTGGGCATGAGCTCACCACATCGAGGAATTATATTATTTGGTGCGAGGGGGCGCACGAGACGTCTCATCTGAGGCGATCTTGAAGAAAGCTCAAGGTTGTGGCTTTGGTGTTTTATGATGTATTACATGTATTAGAATTCTAGAATTTTAATATATGTTGTATAAGAGTAAATTATTAACTCTTGAAAACTATGGTGTATAGTTGATGTTTATTGACGAGTATTGTCGTATGGGCCCAAGTGGTCGTTTTTACTCATGTATTTGTCTTATGATTGGAGTTGGGACAGGTTTTGTATTTGGGTAGAGCTCCGGTACGGGGCATACGCGATTTTCGTGAGTGGTGTCGGGTTACCCGACATCCACGAGTATTCCACGGGTTGACGAGTTGTCAACGGACACCCCGGGAATGGGGCGTCATAGCTTGGTATTAGAGCGTAGGTATACGAATACCTAGGGAGCTCGGGTTTGGGTATCCATCACCACTTGGGTGGTTCGATGTAGGTTAGGTATGAGATTACCTAGGAAGGCACGGAACAAAACTAGGACATTGCATGCATGTGTTTTAGGTGATTGTTTGGTGTGTTTTGTGTGATCATGTGAATTGATGAATGGTTGTGTGAATGGTGTGCATACCATATTGTTATGTGTTGTGATTGGTTTTTGTGCTTAGTGAATAGCATTTAGTGTGTGGGAAAAGTTTTAGAGTTTTACAGTGTGTAAAACTTGAAAGAGAAAATAAATAAAATAATTTTTTATAAATTTATTTGGTTTATTGGAAAATGAAAAAAAATGAAAAAAAAAATGAGGTGAAGAAAATTGTTTTCTAAGGTTTTACAGGGTATAAAACTGAAGAAAATTGAATAAAATAATTTTTTTTTAAGTTTATTTGATGTTTTAGAATACATGTATTAGAAGGATGTAAACTTTTAATATGTGTTGTTTAAAATAAGCACAACTCTTGAAACTATGGTAAATAGTTAATGTATTTTGATGAACATTGGTATATGGGCCCAAGTGGCCATTGGTACTCATATTGGATTATATTGGATTGTTTGGGACAGGTTTGTATTTGGGTAGAGCTCCCCGTACAAAGGAGACTCTGCCCGATTTTCGTGAATAGTGTCGGGTTACCCGGAGCATTCCGAGAAGTATTCAGCGAGTTGATGGGTAATTGACGGACCTCACAATTAGGCGTCACGGCGTGGCGGTCAACCTGATTTTATTTTTTTTCTCATTTTCCGAATACTCGAATAAATTTATAAAATAAGATAAAATCAAATAAAATGAGACAAAATTTTGGAAAAATGAAATTTTCGAAAATAAAATTTTTGTGGATAAAATTGATTTGGCATTTGAATTAATTGTCTCACATTGCATTTAAATGCAGGGACATAGAATATGAACTGTATATTCTGAGTATGAATAGTGTCTCGGGGTTGTGTTTATGCTGTAGAGATCAGCGTGTTGCTTCGCCATTTCAAGGCGTGTAGATGGTTGAGTCGAGGGTCGAGAGACGGGGACGTGGGGCGTCCAGTGCGGGTCGGCTTACCACGGTGTTGTTCGCGAGGCCTTTGTGAAATTTGTAGGTATTACGGTTGTAGCTATAGCCTGTTTGGTATAGCGAGTAGTCGGGAGTCTAGTAACCTCCCGGAGGTTTAGAGGCGCGTCATCCTCAGACATTCCGCGAGGGGAGAGATCCGGAGTGGTGGCGGACCATTGGTTCATCGCGGTCAGAGAAGGTGTTAGAGGCTATGGGATTACCTCACGAGGCGACGAGTCGAGACTAGGCTGGCGTTCCAACTAAGAGGGTGAGGCCAGTATGGTGGAAATGGCGAGGACACCACAGAGACTGAAAGCGATGACATGGGCGAGTTTAAGGGCTGTTCATTGGTAAGTACTTTCCACAGATCTTTGCGGGGGCATGCGAGAGGAGGCTCGAGGTTCTTAGAGAGTACGAGAGCGAGGGCGATATTGTGATGGATTATGTGGCTAGGTTCCGCAGGCTAGCCCGATTTGTTGATGATTGTGGCCACGAGACATGGCGAGTTAGGAGAGATTTGAGAATGGGCTGAAGTTGTCCATTAGGGCTGAGGTCGTGGGACCGCCTACGGGATATGGACTCGCGTGGTGGGACAACCACGACCATAGAGAAGATAGAGGATGCTCGGAGCACTCGGGATGCGGGTGTGAGTAGCAAGAGGAAGGAGAGTCGGTCTTCTTCTAGTTCGAGAAAGAAGTAGAGGGCTTCTAGTTCACGAGGGTTCGAGTCTCGACCCATGACAGGGACATCGGGGTTCGAGTGTGTCCCTTGTCGTGCCGCGAGTAGAGTTAGCGGTCGACGGTTATACGCGAGTGCGTTTTGCTATCGCTTTATCGGGCAAGAGTGTTATTGATTACAGTGCCCGCATTCATTCATTGTTGCATCGGTTGTGATAGAGTTGGGGTTGAGGTTGAGACCTTAGAGGAGCATTGTATGTGAGTTCTCCCCCAGGGATTAGGCGAAATGGGATGATATGTCGTGGTTGCGAGTTGGAGATCTCGGGGACTCACTCATAACCGGACGAGGATCATGGACATGTCACGATTCGATGTCATCACGGGGATGGATTAATTTGCGACGGCTCCTGAATCGTTATCGGTGTGGCGTAGGAGGATTACCGCACATGCGGGGGTACTCGTGTTGTATTTTAGGGGAGATGAAGCATGATATGTTGCCAGGAGCAGTTCTGAGTCAGTGTCGAGACGATTAACAGGTTGGCTAGCGAGCCTTACCCTGGAGGACGAAGTGAGACCAGACTTAGATCTACCTCGGGTAGTTTGCGAGTATGAGGATGTTTTTCCGGATGAACTACCAGGATTGCCTCCGCATAGGGTTGTAGACTTCGGTATCGAGTTACACCCTGGTACTCCGCCCATCTCTATGACTTCGCATAGGATGGCTGGATTGGTGCGGGAACTTCGAGTCCCGGCTACAGAAGCTCTTGGACAAGGGATTCATTAGATGAGCACTTCACCATGGGGCGCTCAGGTTCTATTTTCGAAGAAGAATGAGACCCGCCATTTGTGCATTGAATTTACGAGACGGTTAGGCAGGGTTATGATCAAGAATCGATTACCCGTGCAAGGATTGATGATTTGTTTGATCGGTTGAGAGGAGGCGCGAGTCTACTCCAGATAGACTAACCGCGTAATGTACCATCGGCTGAAGGTTATGGAAGATAGATATCCCAAGGTGGCGTTTAGGACGCGTTATGGGTACTTTGAGTTCTGATGATGCCCTTTAGTTCTACGAATGAGCGGCATTCATGGATCTCATGCATAGGGTATTCGACCACTATTTGGATCGATTTGTTGTAGTCTTCGTGGACCAACATCTTGATCTACTCCCAGTCAGAGTGGGAGCATGAGTATCATCTGAGGATTGTATTACAGTTGTTGAGAGACCATCAGTTGTACGCTAAGTTCGATCAGTGCAAGTTTGGCTTGCGAGGTGAGATTTGGGACCGCATTGGTGTAAGCATCGGCGATGTCGATTGGACTAGAAAGGTTGAGGTCGTGAGTTGGGAGAGTAGAAGTCAGTCTTCCCCAGTCACCTTGATTTCTTGGGATTAATTTGAGATCACATAGGAGATTCGTTGAGATTTCTCTGCGATTAAGCGGCTTTATGGCGGTTGACCGGAAGGAGGTCGAGTTTGATTGGGATGAGATGTGAAGCATTCTAGGAGTTTAGGAGGGCTTCTTGACTCTATCTTGATAGTCCGGGCAGGAAGCCCGGGGGTACCACGGTGTATTGTGATGCCTCGTCTTAGGGCCAGGATGTGTTTTGATGCGATCGGGAGGTAGTAGCCTTGGTTCCGTCGAGTTGAAGAATCCACGACGAATTACCCCACACAAGACTTGGCGTAGTCTTCGCCTTGAAGATTTGGGCGCCCTTATTTATATATGGTAGGAGTTCGAGGTGTACTTTCGGACCACAAAGTCGGAAGTATATCTTCAAGCGTGAGGACCTGATGGGGCAACGTGGTGGATCAGGTTCCTAGAAGTTATGACTTCACTTTGCATTACCACCACGGTAAGGAAAATGTGGTGGGCGATGCACTCGGTCGGATCACGGAGTATTGGCTAGTATAGCTTCGGGGTGGTGGATGCTCGAAGCGTGGGACGATTGTGGGTTCTGATGCAATGGCGAGCACGAGAATGCGTTGGGGAGTTTGGTGGCCATCTACGATGACGAGTGATTGAGTCCTAGGGCGGGGGACGGAGATAGTGTCCATCGAGGGTGGGTATGGTCGGTATGGGTGAGAAATTTGGGCCAGTTCACACGAGATGGTAGTCTTTGGTATAGAGGACGGTGATCGTTCCCATTTGGCCAGGCTTGAGAGAGGAGGAGATTTTCGGGGAGTTTCTTGCTCTCGATTTTCCGTTGCATCGGGTGGCACGATGTCAGTCTTAGTCGTCGGTATGCGAAGCGGAATGAAGAGACACGGCCGGGGGCTTGTCGGCGATGTCTCACGTGTCAGCGGAGTTAAGGCGAGCACGAAGCGGCGAGTTCGCGGCCGTTGGAGGTGTTTGAATGGAAGTGGGAGCGCGTCCGCGATGGATTTGTGACCCACTTGCCACGAACACAGCGGAGACATGATGCGGTATGGGTTATAGAGGACCGGCTCACGAAATTCGGCATTTTCTAGCCATGCGGATGACCTTCACATTGGAGGGATTTTCTTAGGTTGTATATCGAGTCGACCACGTAGATGCCATACCCGGTATCAAAGTGTGGGATAGAGGGCAGGGTTTACGGCGCTTTTAGAAAGTTTCAGGCTATGGGCACACGGTGACCATGATCTGACTTTCCACCCGCAGACGGATGGTGGTCAGAGAGGACTATCGGGTGTTAGAGGACATATACGGCATGTGTCTGGATCATAAAATTGCTGGGAAGAGCATTTGCCCTTAGTGGAATTCACCACAACAACCGGTTACCGAGCGAGAGTATACGGATGGCAGGTATGAGAGCCCAGCGTAGAGCCATGCGAATCAGATTATGTTGGGTAGGAATTGGGAGAGAGCTGCATCAGCCCCAGTCCGATACGATAGAACACCTCAGAGAAGGTGAGATTGATCGACGATGTCTTCTCATTTCAGCCCGGTGAAGAGTTATGCGAGATGTCTGGCAGTGGACCCTTAGAGTTAGAGGGTTGGGATCACGTCTTCTTGAAGGTGATGCCTAAGAGGGTGGTCGGGTTAAACCAGCGAGGAAAATTTATTCCAGGGTTTATTAGACCTTCGAGATACTCGAGAGGGTAGAGCATCGCGTCTTAGGTTAACTACCTGACATGTCAGGTATCACGAGGTATTCAGTCTCCATTCTCAGTATACTCCCGGATCTAGCTCATGTGGTGGATTGAGGACAGATTGAGGTGACAACGTGGGACATTCGAGAGGGACCGGTGTGCATTACGGATAGCCAGTGATCGGTTTTCGGCCTTGAGACCTTGAAATTTAGTGGGTCTTATGGCGGCACTATAGGTGGAGAGTCACGTGGGATGCGGGGACACGATGCGGTGACACACCCCACCCCTTCGAGCGGATGTCTTGGGCCACTCATGAAATCTGTAGTTACCTCTAACGACTAAAATTCGTGGTCGAAGCCAGGTATTCTTGCTTAAACCTCGTATAAAATTTTGTCATTTTTCCAACTTAGGATTTGGTAAAATCTTCGCAGCGGTAAAACCTTAGCGACATGGCCAGTTCTGTATAGAGACAATTAAAATCAGTATACACAATTTACACTTTATCCAAATATGGCAACCAGTGATGACACATTCTCACAAAACTACACTATGTATATATGTTCCAATATACAAATTCAAAGTATTTTCTTATAATATTATTAATTGACACTTACACAAATGTTAGGAGAATCTAATATGCTCAAGCGTCAGAGCATGCTGTGCACGGAAAATAGTTTTAAATACAAAATAATAGGCTAAACGAGCTCAATGAGTGTATGTTTTTATAAAATGTTTGCTTTTCCTTGGCTATCTTAAAGCGTAAAACTTTCTTTACAATTATTTTCCAGAAGCCTTGCTTGCTTACTTTAAAGTTTCTAAAACTTTTTGTACTTGCTTGCTTTTAAAAGTTTATAAAACTTTTAATACTTGCTTGCTTGCTTTGCTTGCTTTAAAAGTTTATAAAAACTTTTAATACTTGCTTGCTTGCTTTTAAAAGTTTATAAAACTTTTCTCAATTCTCTTGCTTGCTTGCTTTACCTTGCTTGCTTTAAAAGTTTATAAAAACTTTTAATACTTGCTTTAAAAATGTATAAAAAATTTCTCAAATCTCTTGCTTTAAAAATTTTCTCAAAACCTTTCACAAACTTCTTGCTTTAAAAAAAATTTCTCAAAACTTTTATAAACACGGGAGCACAGGCTGTGGTTTTTTAATCACCACCTTTGAGCTCAATAGGTGATTTTGAAATATAAGCGGGAGCTAAACGACCATTTTGCTTTAAAACTCTCACGAGGAAGCGCTGGCGGCCAAGTGAACAATCGTTGATTTTTCAGCGTATTTCATGCTTATAAAACATCAACCATTGGGCTATTTTCTTGTTGTACCTAGTGAACACGGGGCACATTGCATCGGCCGTGTCGGTGGAAAGGGACTGGCATGTCGCATCACCTTTCCGATTGAATATGGTGGAATTGATATCGTGTCGCCATCACCATAATTTAGTTAGAGCTCATAACCTTGCTCTCCTGTCGATCCCACGGTCTCAGCACAAATGTATGATGTATGACCTAAGTTTTCCGACCAGGCAAAACTACAATGCATGTATGAGATCCTAACACCACCGTGCACGTAAGAATACCTCACGGCCAGGTTGCTTGCTTAGAACAGGGAAGGCCTGTTTAGCAAATTTTATTTTTGCTTGCTTATTTGCTTTTTTGAAAAATGGTTTCTGATTTAAAACCATTTGCCTTTCCCCAGCGAAAAATGGTTTAATTATTCAAAAACCATTTACTTGCTAGTAACACAGAAAAATGGTTTAATAATTAATCGTTTAACACTAAATTTCTTGCTTTTCAAATATGGTTGAATAAATCAAAACCATTATTTATTTGCTTTTCACATATGGTTTAAAATCAAAACCATTTACTTGCTTTTCAATTTTGGTTTAAATCAAAACCATTTGCTTGCTCTTTAAAATATGGTTTTACAAACAAACTCATTAAATATCAGTGTAAAACAGTTTATAATATAATACACTAGTATTTGGAAAATGGGTTTAAAACGCTGCCTTTTACGCATTAAACTTTGAGCACGACTCCCGCAGCTTTTTCGCCTTTTCTTTCCTTTACATTCGATGTATTAGACCACACACCGTGGCACAACCAACCAAATACTATTCACTGTTCAATGTTCACTATTCACTGTTCTATTCATTATTCACTATTCACTATTTGCTATTCACTATTCACTATTCTTTGGAAATCGGTGAAATCGTGATTCGGTACCTGCGTAGCTCGTTGCATGAGTAACTTTACCTCTTGGTCAGCGACCACTAGAATGACGTAGATCTGAGAAAAACTAAAAATATGGATTTTCCGAATATTTACCTAAATTCTCTGTGAAATCCCGTGTTTTTGGTACTCACGCGTAGCCCTCGTCGCGTAGAGCACTTTTCATGTTTATCCCGACGAATTCCGACGGTCAGATTTTCGTAAATCTGAGAATGAATCTAAGAGAGAAAAAAAATATATTTTTTTTCTCCCTTTGAGAAATCATTTCCCACGCCTCTGTCGTTCCTTCTTATTCCTTTTGTTTGGTTTTTGCTTTTGTTGTTTTTCTTTTCTTTAAGTGGGACCCACATGTCCTTTTCTTCATTCTCGATCCATTTCAGCCCGAAACAATTTATTTTGTCCGGTTTCAATTTCCTTTATCTAATTGAATATTCTTTAATATTTTCCATTTTGAAATTTTTCAAAAATCCAGTTTCGCGTTTCGCTCATGTCAGGTCGCAGAAATTCGTAAAATGTGATTGTGCCAGATTCAACGGAAACTAGGTCACTAGATTCGCGAGACGAACTTAATGCATTCCGTTTCGTCATTGAGATCTAGAGAATTTCGAGAGTTCACCAATTTATTTTGGCAATTCATTATCATTATTTACTATTTAAACTTCCATTAATTATACTTACACCCTCCACACTCCTTAATTGCAAAAGTGCCACAATTCTTTGAAAACTTTACCATTTATCCTTTACATTAGCACTTGGTGCACATATGCACCCTTACGATTCGCTGTCTTGTGCACTCATCCGGGTGGGGGTGTTACAAATCCTCCCCCTTAGAACATTTCGTCCTCGGAAGCCAGACAATCAAACTTCAAGGGAAGAATATATCTAGAAAGATGTTGAGATTCAGCGACGCATCATTTACAAACCAGTAACTCTGCTCACTCTGTGAGTTTTCCATAAGGGCTTTTAACGAAGGAATCACCTTAGTCGTTAATACTTGTTCCTTGCGATCTACAATCTGCACAGGTGTTTCCTCATAAGTCGGATTCTCCCTTTAGCCTTGTGGTGCTCTCGACATGTGAAGGATTTGGGATGTACTTCCTTAACATCGACACATGGAATGTGTCATGAATCCTTGATAACTCTAACTTCAACTTATAAGCTATTGGCCCCACCTTGCTCACAATCTCATAAGGTCCTATAAATCTTGGACTGAGCTTGCCTCGCTTCCCAAATCTCAAAACACCATTCCAAGGAGAAATCTTCAGGCAGATCCACCTATCTCGGGCGCGAGTCTCTCACGTGGTTGTCGCGCCTTTCTGTCTATCTTGCTTTCTTTAAGTTATCACGAACAATTTTCACTTTCATACGAAGTGATTTGCACTAGTTCGAGAACTGCCTAGTCTTCTCTCACCAACCTCGTCACAACCTGTGTTTGAGTCACATTTCCTACCATCTGATTGCCTCGAATGGTCTTAAATTCTTATATTGGCGATGAAACGTTGTTATAAGCAAACTCCATTAGTGCCAGTGAGTATCCGACTCCCTTGAACTCCATACCTGAGCTCTCGGCATATCCTCAGCGTCCCAAATAGTCCTCTCACATTGGCCATCGTGCGAGGATGAAATGTTGTGCTAAAGTGTAGGTGAGTACTGCTTGTTACTTTGTAAACTAGGTCGAGAAACACGGATGTGAATCACGGGGTCTCGATCGACCTGTCAGCGGAACCCCATGAAGTCTTACTATCTCATCCACATCTGGCGGGCTAACTTTCGGAGAATCCTCGGCATTAGCGAGAAAATGGGCGGACTTTGGCGATCGATCAACTATCACCCATATAGCATCATGTTTGTCTCACGGTCAGTGGAATACGTCCTGAAATCCGTAGTGATCTTCTCCCATTTCCATCTTGGGATGAGGAATCGCGTATCTTCCCCGCGGGCCTTTGATGCTGCCTTCACTGTGTGGGTTAGGCACTGGAAGCGAAGAACTGCGCGATCTCTTTCTTCATCCCATCTCCACCAAAGAATGTTCTTCAAAGTCCTGCACAATCTTGGTACTACCGGATGCACAAGATACGCAGATGAACGCGGCTTCCATAATGTCTCTTTCGCTCGTCATACCGCACATGATTCTCCACCTTCACTATCATGCCATCATCCTCGATCCCAAACCCGCTTTCTTCCTTTTTCTATCTCTCTCTTGCTTGACCCTTAATCAGGGACTGGATCGCTCTACAGAATCTCAATCCCACCAGAAAGTTTGCCTAACATGAAACGCGGGCCACTGCGGCTCCTGGAATCCTCAACCTCCAATATCACCTAAGCTCTGATCCACCATGGGAATATAACTTCCCATCCTTCATATGAGACAAAGAACTCTCAATGCCATTTCAAGGCAATCTACTTACTTACATTAACTTTTCCCGGGAATGGTACTACAGTGCAAATGAGGTCCTTAATCAACCTAAGTCATCTTCGCCCAGTTTGTCCTTTTTCGTGAAAATATTTTAAGACTCTATGATCAGAAGATCCCGCAAGAAACACCATAAGTAATGTCTCCGGCACTGGGAGCAGAACACACCACGCAGGTTTCTGCCATGTAGTAATTCTCCATGCTTTCACCGCTCTATAGCATATGGTAATCAAACCTATCATTCTCAGATCAAAACACAACCAAGGCTCTCACGTTACCACCGAACTACAAACCATTCTCTGATTGGCGTGCTGAACTGGAGCCGGGAGTCGACCTTACCCTTCAACTCCTCGAAACTCACGGTGTATCCATCCAATTATACTGACATCTTTCCTCATACTGGGTCGCTGGGTCATATTCGAGGAACCCTCAACAAAACTTCAGAATATCCGCTAAAACCAAGGAAGCATCTAATTCTCCGATACCTTTATGCCTAATTTACTACGCCTTCTGGCTGGACTCACCGCCGTTAAGATCACCTAGGAATGTTAATTTCATCGCCAAAATCGACATTTGCTCAACTCGTACATGAATCGGTTTCTCCCTGGTGGTTCGTGGCCACAATCCTGGGGCTCAATGTTCTTCAACTTCATCTTTAATGGCACCAGATACTATCATAATAACTATGATGAACTATCCGGGCATGGCTAATACCCGCCTGACAAACCGTAAACGCTACCTGAGCATTAATTAAGCCAAACGACATCACCGTAACCCATAATGTCCGTAGCAGGTCCTCGGACGTTTTTTTTCTGTGTAACACGTTCCTCGTGACCTCAACTCGACATACCACCAAATTCCATTCGAGGCACCTTGCACTTGAGTTGATCAACAACTCATCGATCCAGATGGAGAGTCAACAAGTGGAGAACTTTGTCTCACCGCCTGTAATCTATACACAAATTGCGAAACCCCACTTTTCACAAAGAGAACTGAGGCTCCCTGGCTAGATATGTCAGCTCACAATCCTTACTCAACAATTCTTCTAACTGAGCCTTAAGCTCCTCTAACTTCAGAGCCATCCAAGGAGGTCTGAACAACATCCTTGGGATCAAATCAATGTAACCCACCTCTTTCTGAGGGCCCCCGCAATATCATCTCAAACACATTGGGAACTTTCTAATAACTGAATTTCATCCCACTGGCAGTCCTCCTTCCTCAGTCTCACCATATGTTAGATAATCTTTAACTTTACACATTTTGTCACGCCATATGTAGATCATGCAATGAAGATAACTTCATATTCTCAATCTTAACTTCCTCCAATTTCCGTCGCAATCTTTACTCCTTTTATAAATACCTAATGTGGTCATACAGATAGCCAACCATGCCGAACCAGAATCTAAAATCCCTGCCATATCTAAGGCCACAAGATCTGGAACTCCTTGTCCTCAATCAGAATCTACTATCTTCCGACTACTCGTCTGGAGAATAACTACTCAAATGAAGGAAACTCTCATACAACCCTCTAATGGTCGGCCCTTAACTGGAAACATCAAGAAAGGCCTGATGCGCTGGAACGCAGGGCTCTGTCCACTAATGTATAAGCATCATGATCGGGCGATAAATAATACCAGAATCACATCCGAGTCGTGATTCGTGATCCCGCCAGTCACAACATGTTCCCCGCCTCGAGTATCGTTCTCATCTATCTCGGGGCATCACCCCCGCCAACACGCCATTTCACTTCGTCGTAACGGGCCCTCACAGGAAAGCCTTCCCCGATGACCTTCCAGGTATCATCTGTGTGGTGAAGAAGAAGCAATGATGTCTCTGCACCAATCAAACGAGGACACTCCAATGAAACATCTTTCCCGCCAGGCGGAAACACCTGATCGGTCTCACTCCTATGATGTCGTCACCGCGTGACATACGAGGAATACTCGTGCCACCGCTAGCAACCTGGGGCCTCATTGATCCCCGACCAGAGATAGTTTCGACCGCACTTCTACTTCTATAACCTCTCGCCGCTTTTCTTTCACTGTGATCGCCTTGAGCTTTACTGACGTGCCTGTACCCTCTTACTCTTCTTACTTTCCTCGTCGTACTGACATGGTCGTAGTATTTACTTAACCTCGAGCTTCAATCTAAGTCCCCAAATCTATTATGAGAACCGCAGACAAATGCATCGTATCCCGCGGTCGTGAACTCGGCAAAACCTTTCAGACCATACTATCGCGAATATATGGAACAACCTTAACTTAGCCCGGCGAACTTTCTCATAATCCGACACCGACATGCTCTTTCCGTTTCAACCTCAAGAACTCACTTCAAATCCTATACCGAGAGAACCTATCGCGAATTTCAATCGTCCCATGATATGCCACAGGATACCTCCTTCCGCGATCCCACTAATCTCACCGCCTTCCATCAAAACCGAAAACAAGTAATTTTGCCTAACTCAGATAGCCTTATAAGTCCATAAAATGGAGTTTACCTATCACGCCATAACTGGAAGTCGCATGAATCACCATCGCCATTATACGGCTTCGCGCCACCTTCAGATTCCTCTCGACACCTTCCGGTGTTCTTCAATAACCTTCAGTGGCGGTGAGGCCAGCAACGCCACGCCGCGGCGAATACCGCCCACACCGCCGCGATAATAATCCCTGCACTTGAGCTCTCCTGTGGCCTGGGATGACCAAATTTCGACTCACGCTAAGGTTGATTCATAGCAGAGGGAACCCAAACACGCTCATTCCTCTCGTACAGACGCCTAAACTGGGCTGAACGATTCTCCTGGGGACTAATTCTCTACGCCCTTCTTGACATAGTGTCAGAATTACCAACAATCAACTTTTTAAATACTTTGAATTACTTGCGGCGATTCTCAAGCTCAACATGCATGGTTTCCAATACTATGCTCCGACACCACTCAGGTATCATTTTCCTGGTCCAGCAACAGATACAACATGGCCTAGCTACCACCTGACAAAGCCACCCCACCCCTGGTAAAGCGAATTACGCAAATCCCCACTGCTACCTCGAACGACAGCACCTCATGAAGCGTCGGTATTACGCTTTAAACCTCAGATAAAAATTTTTTCTTTTTTCCAACTTAGATCAAATCGGGCACAGAAACCTTAAAGTAAAGATGACTGGTCACAGATATAATTCCAAACTCGTATACAATAATCTTCTATACTTGATCTCAAATATAAAATCCAAAAGAACTCACACATTCTCACAAAACTACACTATGTACATACATATGTTCCAACATGCAAATCGTTATTTTCCTTACATGGTATTATTACTCATAAAGATTTGTACAAATGTCGAGAATCCTATTACGTTCGGGTCCTGGTGATGCCCTCAGACTGAAAAAATAGCTCTCAAATACAAATAATGAGCTAACAAGCCTAATATGGGCGTTTTATAAAAATGTTTCGCTTTCCTTAAACATCTCAAACTCGTAAAACTTTTTATAATTATTTTCCGTGGTTCTTCGCTACTTTAAAGTTTCTAAAACTTTTGTATTTATTGCTTTTAAAAGTTTATAAAACTTTAATACTTGTTGCTTGGCTTGTTTTTAAAGTTTTATAAAAACTTAATACTGTTATTTTGTTTTTGTATGCTGAAAACTTTTCTAAATTTTCGTCATTGCTTTTAATTGTTGTTTAAAAGTTTATAAAACTTTACTTGCTTAAAAATGTATAAAACATTTCTCAACCTCATTTAAAAATTTTCTTCAAACCTTCACAAACTTCGGTTTTAAAAATTTCAAAACTTTTATAAACACTGGAACCTGGGCTCAACGTTTTTTTTTTTTTTTTTTTTTTTTTTTTTTTTTTTTTTTTTTTTTTATCACCACGAATCTGAACAACCGATCGCTTTGAATATAACCTGAGCTTCCGGGCTCAACTGTTTATGAAACTTCACTGGTTTTAATACCGGAACCAATGGTTAATTTTTCAAACTCAGATATCATGCTTAGTAAACATCAACTGAATGAATATTTTTAGTTTTCACTGATCTAGTGAACACTTTGTTCTGCAACGGCACCGCGCGGTTCGTGAAGGACCAAATCCCATCACCTTTTTCCAGCAGCATGGTGGAATCGACCTCTGGTCGCCGTGTCACCAGCACCTAGTTAGGTTCTCGAAAACTATACCTGCACGCGCTAATCGCCTCCTTTAAATGTATGATATGACCTAAGCTATCACCGTGCAAAACTAAGTAACATGATGTATCCTAAAGACCACCGCTGGCATCGCATTTTAATATTCTTGCCCAGTTTGCTCGCTAGAACTGGTAAATTGCTTTCGCAAATTTATTTTTGCTTGTTTATCGTTTTTTGAAAATGGGCTTACAATTTAAAACCATTTGTTTGCTTTCTTGAAAATGGTTTAATTATTCAAAAACTATTTATTTACTAAGGTTGCTTGTCAAAATTATTTTAATAATTCAAACCATTTGCTCGCTAAATTTCATTGTCAAGAGGTTGAATAAATCAAAAACCATTATTTATTCATTTCACATATGGTTTAAAAATAAAACATTTACTGCTTTAATTTTAGTTTTAAATCAAAACCATTTGCTTGCTCTTAAATTATAGTTTTTTACAACTCCAACTGGTTAATCATCAAGAGAAAGAATGAGAATATAATATAACTAGTATTTGGAAATGGGTTGAAACACTATATTTTTCATATATTAAACTTGGCGTCACTGCCAACTTTTCTCACTTTGCGAACTCCTCACACATCTCGAAGCCGACAGACCACACACGCCGCCGACAACCAACCAAACACTTATTCATCGTCATTGAACCACATTCACCGTCACTATCACCGCTTCGCCCATCGGTTCTTACCATCACGAACTGTGTGAAATCTTTGATTTACCACGCCAGAGTTTCGCTGCAGGAGAATAATTCACCGGGTCCGGTAAGCTAAAACAAAATTTGAATGATACTGATGAGATATGCAGAAAAACTAAAATATGGATTTTTCAGAATATTTACCTGAATTCTCCGGTGGAAATCCCGTGTTTTTGGTAATTCACACGTATCTCGCCATAGATAATTTTTCATGTTTTATACCTGATTTATCTCATTTTTGTCGAGCTCTTTCAAAATCAGAATATTCAAGAGAAAAATTATATTTTTTTCTCCTTTGAGAAATCATTTCCACGCCTGTCGTTTCCTTCTTATTCCTTTTGTTTGGTTTTGCTTTAGTGTTTTTTTTTTTCTTTTTCTTAAGTGGGACCCATATGTCCTTTTCTTCATTTCTCGCCCATTTTCTCAAACAATTTATTTTGTCCCTTGCTTCAATTTTTATCCTAATTAAATACTTTAAAGACGCTACAAATTTTTTCAAAACTCTGCTGTGCCAGACTTGAGTATCTCCATTTCGCCAGAAAATTAGTAAAATTATTCACTGGTCTTGAATCAACAACTTTTTCTGTGTCATTAGATTTGGCACTGAACTTTGAACTACTATTCCGCTTCATTATCCGAGATTGTATGAATGGTACTTCCTAATCATTGGCAAATCACTATTTTAATATTTAAACTTCCATTAATTATACTTTCACCCACTCACTTTAACGGCAGGCGCCAATTCTGGAAAACTAACACTATCCTTGTTAATAGCAATTTGGTGCACATATGCACCCCACAGCTACATGTACCGTGCACCCCACGGGGATTCGGTAAGTTTACACGTGCCACCTATCCCTTCTTTACGCAGTGACAGTTTATTTCGCCGTAATAAGTTAATAATAAATGACGAAGTTTATGGTGTATCGGGCATATTGCATATGTGAGGACAGACGTCTCGTAATTTCTACCTAATTCCTTGCTGAGGTGAAACGTAAGACCTTGAAAAATTCCAATTTCTTGTAAATAAAATGGTAATTTCGATGTAATCTAAAATTTATTATATATCTTGGATGATCAATGACTTAATTGTTAATTCGCTCACAATCTAGTTGAAATGCTTTAATTCGCTAATTTCGAGATAATGAATTTGTACATCGCTTGAGGCACTATATCAAAATAAGAGTTAAATGTGATGATAAAACACTGATAAATACCACTGCTTTAATAAGATGTTGTAAAGAGTAGATGATGCAATGATCGGGCCGAGATCGTGTCACTATCAAAACGTTTAGGAAGATTGGTATTATTTAAATTGTAAAATTGAAAAGACAAAAGACTGCAGGTAACCACCTCTCCACACTGGAAAATGCAAAAACGTGAGGGCTGATGTCGGACTAGCGTAGCTTTGTAATTTACTTTTGTATGGCGTCACTCTCTAAGACGCGGTGATCCCACCACCGAATTTGTCTGATAAGAAGAAACGTCACTATGAGTCATGCTTTGCCGCTGGGCGAGTTTGGCTAAACCCGGTGGAGGTAGGGGGTTTTGATTATCCTACTTCAGCTGCACTTACGGCGTTTTAGAATGCTGTTGGACTTAAGGCCTTGAACGTTGTTGATCGGTCCCAAAACTTAGACCGAATTATTGAAAATTGGGGGAGTCACTGACAAACTGACTACAGGCCGCTGGGTGTCAAGGCAAATTATGCTACAAATCAAGTGTTTTATGTGAGCCTAAATGGCCAGAACTCGGGTTCAAAGGGAACCATGTAGGGTAGTCGCCTGAACAAGAACCCAGGGCTTACCTGTCACTGAATTAGTTGTTCACGAAATAAATTTTGTGAGAAAATGTGTTTAGCCTGTAACAAAGAGAATTGCTCATGTTATGAATTAGCCAATGAGCTTAAATTCTGTGTAATGACGGAAACTAGATAATATGTTTGTGTGATTAAATTATGTAAATGATATATCATATATATATTTAATGTTACATAAATTGTATCGAATTGCATCATAATCATAACTGGGCACCCTAGAGCAATAGATGAGTGTAATGACGGTTTCGGTAGAACTGGTTTTGAGGGCTGACTAATAAATGATACCTGGGAGGTGTCCATTACAATATCTGAGGTAGTCTATATAAGATATCAATCGTTTGAGTCACCAATTGATATACACCTGGAGGGTTGTCCACTAAATAGATTATCTAGCCTACCACCATTTATATCTTAGGTTATCTGAAGGAACAAAATAAAATACCTTTGTTTTGAAATAATGTTTCTCATACATGGCTTTGTGCGGTGTGAGGGAGCTCTGGAGGGCTCCTGACATGGGTCGGGTCATTTAGACATTCAAGTAAAGATCACTATTTGCCTTGAATGTGTGCCAGAGATCATGGAGATTATGGTACCAGTGGTAACCTATTTTAGTGTGATCTTACCCATCGCATACAACCCTGGTCGAATTAAGATTATCGTAAAGGAGCACACGGTGACGCCATCCTGAGAGCTGACACCTGGGCAAAGTCTCAGGCTGGTGCCTTAAGAATGGCTATATGTGGCTGACTAGAATTTTAATATATGTCAGGGAGGTATAAATTATTAACTCCTTGAAAACTATGGTGTATAGCGTGATGTTTACGACTTAGTATTGGTCGCATGGGCCCGGCATTTGCTGATCATGTATTTGTCTTATGATCGAGTTTGACAGTTTTATTTTGGCAGAGCTCTCCACAAAGCAAAGAGTAGACTCCTACTTCATTTTCGGAGTAAATGGTTAATCTGATATTCACGGTATTCATGTTGATTTGAAAGCTAATGGACACCCCGAATGGGGCGCCACGAATGCGAAAATGACTGAGATTAGAGACTTTTTGTTAAATATCAGCCCTTTTGCAGAATGTGGGAAGGAGGAGCAGTAAGGAATTAATTTATAATGTATCTGGGACAAAGATTTTAAAACCACAACTTTCTGAACTTTTATTTGCATATTTCTTCACTTCAGTTACTAGAAGGATGAATTTGAATTAAGATAAATTTTACGGTATTAAAACTGCTGTAGGAAATGACTCATGCATGACCTTCATTCGCGTTATCTCCCGGGACATCAACACCAACAACTATAGATCGGTATCCAAATTCGGAAGTATCACGGAAAGCTGGATACGAATCAACACATACATCATCCCCAAGTCTACCATATTGTCTACTACGCCAAATGGTAATCTTTGCTATCTGCAACAAAGAGGAGATGGTTTACCTAAAGAATTGAAAGCAACACTCACTTCCACCAACCTAAACCTCCATTCGTGATAGTTCGTTAGTATTCCATTCCGAAATCTAATATTATTCACCAAAATAAACTGAATCAAGCTGCTACAGTCCACGGAAATTTTACATGGCATAAAACCAAGGCATATATGGTAAATGATTCAACATATATTTATGTTCGGTGAACATTGGTTTGATCTGTTGCAATATTTTTTCAAAATCTGACATCAACAAAAATAATGTAAACGACATTCTTATAAATTTTTACAATATTAATTGTTATGAAACATGGGTAACAGGATGGATACCATTAAGATATAATTTAAATTTTTGGTGAACCAAACCATCATTATTATCAGTCGCACGGGCGCGTAAGGTGAAAGAAGAAGAAGGTGTGTCATACAAATGGCTGAACCATGAGACAATTTTTCTATTTTGTTTAATCAATGTATTGAGTCATAAAATTAGTTTGAACCGCTTATATAAATTTTTCTATTTTAATCAAGAAGGTAGATGAATGACATGGAATTTCATTCAACTTAGTATTGGTAAGGAAATCTTTGCAGCTCAAATATCTCAAGTAAATAACTTCATTTGATTCTATGAATCTCCAGAATTTCATTAATTTATGTGTGAAGTTTCTGCTTAACTCCCAGCGGTCCTATTATATAGTATTCTTCTCGTGATAAAAGAGTTCATAGATTTTTACTTCGGATGTCATGCCATGGATTTGAAGCCTGAATAAAATAACTGGTGATTCTAATATATTTGTCCTTTTTTATTTCTTTCTTAAATATAGTCCATATTGGTGTGTTAATCCAATAAATACAAAATTACTTCTAGTAAATAATTTGAGCCTATAACTTAAACAACATTGAATGTGGGATGCTTTACTCACTAATGAGGCAGAGATTGAATAAAAAGACTAATATAAAACAAATGGTGAGAAGGTGGCTGACTTGAGAATAATTCGCTTTTTCTTATTTAGCTGACGTGAAAAAAATCATAATCAATATAAGGCAGTTTATTTTATAATTTACTGTATCCCAAAAGTTATTTTCCTTTCAACTCCTTATTCGAGATTTCAAACATATTTTGTAATTTATTTTTCTTTATATTTAGATCCACAAAAGAATAATGGAATAAAAGACAGTGTCTACTATATATTTTTATATAGATTGATAGAGATTGATGTAAACTTTGGTAAATGGGCTACTAAAAATTGATTTTTGAAAGCAAAGAATCCATTTAAAAAAAAATATATGTGATTTTTTTCAAAAGATTCATTAAAACTTATTTTTACTTGAAACATATTTACTTTTGAACCTTGTTTTAATCCAACTTTAAACCTGATTCTAATTAAATTGCAGTTTTTTAAGGTAAATCTTTAAACCTATTGATAAATTCACTTTAAAAACAGTAAGGTCATTTAAATTAAGATTGAAAGAAGTCTGATATAAAAATTTTTTTGAATGACTTACTTTGACATGAGACCTGTAAATTATGGCGATTGTTTGATATTTTGTATGTTAATTGGTTATGATAACTGACTTATCATTATTTTCAACTAATTAATGTACAACTGCACAAAACTGTAGTCTTCACTGCAGTTTAGATTGACTTTTATTCACTTATGACCAAATTAAGTGAAGGATCCAACTTATGTTAAGATAAATTATGGTTGATAACAAAAAACTTCTAAAAGACTGATCCCAAAAGAATGAATAACTTGTATTAGAAACACACAAATGTGAAGATGATTAATGAATGTTATATTTATGGTATAGAAACTTAAAGTTCAAATATAATAAACAAAGTGTAAGATAAACATAAATTATATTTATTATGAGTGTTTTACTTACTATATCTCAAAAAACAACCATTGAAAATTATAAATCAACCACGTGTATTTTTACCAAGAGACTTTCGCTTTGTACACACTCGTTCACTTGTATATTTAATTTGTTAAAGAAAAACCCAAAATACATTGAAAAAGATTGCTTGTGAACATAGAGAGACAGAGATTGGCAGAGAAAAGGACAACACTAAAAGATGGCAGAGTGTCGAGAGCAATTTATTTTCACTTCAGCCTCATATACATTAATATGAGATGTATCCACAGAAATTAGAAGTTAAATGTGCCATATTAGATAATAATATGTACATTGATGCAGAGGAGGCTGATAAATGATTACTGAATATACAACATGTATATAGGTTACTAATATTACAATTGGTGATACTGCATATAGAGGTTTGATGCCAATATAATGAATATCTATCTGTATGTATTTCACGTAACACTTTTAATATTCACTTATTCATGAATGTGTACTAATGGAGACTTCTCATACAAAACCCAGTTTTAAAACCTGGCAATAAAAACCTGACAAAAGGGAAAGAGTACAAGGTATAATTATTTATGATCTCCTTTTTTATGATACTGAATGCTTCACAAGTTCCAGCCTTGAAAAACCAATGGGACAAACCGGAGATTGGCATGGAAAGAGAGAATGCATAGTCACAACATCTCTCAATTTGAGCTACAGCCAGCCATCATTAGTTGAATTCTCGATCTATGAACTCACACCAATGCTACACTTAATTTCTCAAAAACACTGGGTAATGACTGGTAAAAAGATCACAAAGATTATTTATGATTAACTGCCACACTAATTTTTCTAATTTAGAGTTCCAGGCAGGTAAAATGTGCAAGATATGCTTCGTCCTACCACTTTCTGATATATCCCCTTAACTCAGGCAATGACGCAAAGGATACATTCTATAATTTATGGAGAACAGAACTGGGTTATTGAACAACATCAGAATGTGATGAATGGATCGAACCAAACACACTCTCTTCCAAATTTCAGATAAAGGCAATAACTTCAGAGTAAGAAGATGTGGAAGCCAATAGCTGAATGTTTGAGACCTTCGCTGGAAATAAAGTGCAGTTGGCTTATGAATTAAAAAATAATGAATCAATAGAGTTAATATGGACTGACCATCCAGACTTTATCCAATCAACCCGAGGTAGTAGACTCCTGAATGATTATAATCCAAATCATGGTCTCTTAATAAACTCAAAAATATGTTTGAATTTCCACCCGAAGGTCTCTGAGCGGTCGAACTAAAACGCGCCACAAATTTATCGCGGTGTTAGCGTTCGTCCCACACAAAGCCGGCATGATCGTCTGAACTACCATGATGGCGGCACCGCGAACGCGACTTCTTCTCATCGTGATTTTCAGACAACCCATCCGGGACTACGCACCTACAACCATAGTGGGCGCCAACGCGGTTTCGTCCATGCGGGGCTGGCGAACTGCAATGTGGCGATGCGCATTGTTTTAATACGACCATCGCTGGCGCCGTCAGACTTCGCGACGTCGTTTGACCTAAATTTTTGAATCGGGAATTTTTCAAATACTCGCCAATGGAATAACTTATGGAGTTCAAACAATGATATCGCCGACAAACCCACGTGAGCAAATCCGGCTTCCATTTCTTCGATTTAATGTCTGCGAAGTGACAGAGACTCATTATCAATCTTCAATGAAAAATTACTGAAGGATCGCGACGCCAATTTATCGCTTTAACCCATACAAAGATCTTTGTAATTTTACCGGGCAATGGCGCATGGCGAAGATGTATCGCATTAACCTGAATTTTCGTATAAATGATCGAGTCTGATTATTTGGCAGAGATGAGTCAACGCTCATAAGACGATTTTAACTTTTCAAAACACTCGAACGAATGAAAACCAACGGTAATCATCCATCACAAGTGAAGATGTCCATCGAACCAACCGGAACTCCGGGATAACTCCGGGCGTCTGAATAGCTTTATAACCATAACCCCGTTTTCTTCTTGTATCGTTTTGGCCAAAACATCTATTTAGTATCCAATGGGCTTTACACGATTCGGACGCGCGGAAGTTATAACCAAAACTCGCTGAAGAAGCTTAATCGCTTTGACCGTTTCTCCCACGAAACAATC
Organism: Tetrastigma voinierianum; assembly: GCA_016808115.1. NCBI lineage: Eukaryota > Viridiplantae > Streptophyta > Magnoliopsida > Vitales > Vitaceae > Tetrastigma > Tetrastigma voinierianum. The sequence goes on from JAEQBH010004970.1 coordinate 91,222, forward strand.
CGCCTTGACTGAGATTCGAATACAGATTGCTGCTCCGCCAACCACGATCCATAATCTGAGATAACGATCGCAAAACACGCCGACAATATGATTTGGCTCGATCCCAAATCATCGCGTAATGGAATTCGCATTCTGCAAGGCGGGTCAGCCTTCGCGCAATGGTTTCGTGAAGTAAGCACGACCAAAGTTCTTCTCGAGTGATTCTGACTTTCTTCCCGCTGAGTAACATCTTTTGATCCTACCATCACCACGCTAACCGGGATTTTCATCCGATTTGAATATCCTGAACAACCACCGAATGATATCGGCGGTTTTAATACAGACGCCGCATCTCAGCAGAACATTAACAACGGTAGCCCACGCTATATTCAGAATGACGGCGACGTCGCGGACTCGCGCCGCGACTTCGTGAGTTTCGCCCTGTTCGACAAATTTTTCACCCAGATAGAAACCTTAATTGGTTTTCGCTTTCGCATCGGTCATATTAGGTCCAATCATGGAACATTCACTTGAAATAAAAACTGCGGAATCCATTAGCAAAAGATTCATCGATCGCCCGGGAACCTGAATGATGGAAGCGTGAATAAACCCAGATAAACGCCCAAACTTCGCTGGGGAACTACTTCTCTGCTTTGTGGTAATATGTACCGCACGCACGCACCAGCGCGCAGAATGTGAAATACACGTGTCCATAACTGAACCATCATGGCATCGGGGCTTATAACTTAATGTTAAAGAAACTATTAGCGCCAGCAGAACACGCGACCATATATCCCTGAGATTCGCTTTTAATAATAGAGGCGCATGATTGGTATGGCATAATCACGATTCTTCGCCAACCACTTTGGCGCGAACATGAGGCACCAGTGCCTAACCTCGATTCTGAGTACACTAATATACTTCAAACCCATAATCAACGCACATCGATCCGTAATTTTAACGGATGAATCGGTGAATTGTGCTCAGCGGCGAATCATAACGGCAAAGGCATAATATGGCAGATACGATAAACATGGGAATTCATTCACGATGCGCCAATTAAAATTTCGGGCAGAAAATATCAAACGGTCCACTGGTACAATAACACAAGATCACCCTAATTCTTGGCAGAACAGTGTATCGCGGAACGTCCCTGTTATGGAGCGTTTGAGAATATGCCTTCTCTCAGGAACAAGTCAATCAGAGACTCAACAACACTCAACTTGTATGCGCCTCTTTTTATCGAATATTCAAGATCACTCGGAGTTTTTTCGGTAAGTAACGGGCATAACGTATGCCATAATCCAACCGACGTGACTTTACCAATCAAGATACAGAGAAGTCAACGCCTTAATCAGCGAATGGTAATAATGGTTAACTGTGCTGTAAGAAGCTTATTTCAGCGGATGGTCTTCTGTGCCCATCTCCTTATGTGAGGGTTGCCATGATGTTTTATTTCCTGAAGCCATAAATAGTCTCAACATGAAAATTCGTATTACATGCTTACATCTTGAAGCTGGTGATTCCTTTGATCTACCGCTTAGAAATGCATTCTCATTATGGTAATTACTCGCAAAACAATCGCTGGCATTCCAAACCATCAATAATTGAATAGACTGAGTATTTGTAGATGACATGTGTCTTACGAATGTCATACTCGAGAAAAAGTGTCTACTAATAAAATATGCGGCGTATTGATGTACCACCGCCAACAAACATCTTCCTTTTTCTCGGTGTTTTCCATTTGTATTTGCGCCGATAACCTGTGTGTCATGACGTGCATAAAATTTTCTATTAGTTATATGGTCAACAAAATTTCAAAATACAAATATTATATTAAGTCTATAAGAATTCATTGCATAAACTATTAAAGAACAATAAAAGGTAATACATTTGAAGAAAAATGAATTAGAAAAGAAAATTATTAGGAATCTATAAAATTTAAATCAAAGATTAACCACCAAAATTCGATGTCATCAAAGTTATCAAAGGTCCTCAAAGAAATCAGAGACATCCATGATGCATTCGTTACTTCAGAGCAAGAGGAGTCCCACCGTCGCAGATATTGGTTTACTTCAAACAAGCGCTGCGGCGAAGAAGATTAATTGTCGATGGAGATTCAACCACGCTTCAGCCTGCATTTTAAAGATGCCCGCATGGGGACAACAAAGCAAGCTAAGGCATTTACGGGCACGCGACTAGTCTACCATGCCACAAACACGGCAATACTTCAATAGTCACCTTCTTTGGCTTTTTCTTGTCATGATTCAAAGTGACTTCGCTACAAATTTTCACACCCTTTGGGATTATATCTTGCCTCATACCAGTCTTTAAATGACAATAATTTTCTCAGCTGCATGTTTGTAAATACTTTGAGCCAGGCAGGTCTAAGATCATGATTTTTGAGCAGCACTCAAATAGCTTCGTCGGAAGTAAAGGTGAGCATGTAAATTAAATCGTAGCATGCAGAATCGGATTGCCTAGACATTGCCAATGGTACAATATTCAAGTACGGGCGGAGGAAAGTTTTCTCTAACAGTTCAGATAATCAAGCCATAAACAATATCAATGTAGTTGTGGTTACAGCTGTACACCATTTAAAATCTTAGTCCTGATTTTCACGCCCTTGACTGTACATGGTGTGGGGTGTGGGTAAAGGGCGATAATGTTTTAGTATGATCATACTCCATCCTTCAACCTTCCACAAGGTTCACAGGGTCTCGAATCCGATAAATATTGAGTTCTATGAACATGCAAATGGATTAATTTAATAAAATGATACTATTACCTTTTGTATCAGTTCCATCTTCGTAATCAAGTATCAAGATCTGCCTGAGGTGCATTTCCATGTCAAGGCACTATGATAGATAATTATTTCACTCACTTCGAGGATGTGGAATTTTTAAGCTAATATTTGCCATACTTGCAAAATGAATCTCAAATTAATTAGAATATTTTGAACATCCAACGCCACTTCAGACCAAGGATACTTAGTTGAAATTTCAAGGCTCAGGCTAAGAAAAAGAAAATTTTATGGAAGACAGTTATAAGCTTGATTAAGAAAAAAATATCACCTCAAAATATTTACCACCGTAGACTACCATGGGGAACTATTGTGTAAAACATGCGTTGCAAGAATATAATAGAGGAGAATGGCAGATTAAGAAGAGGGCGCAGATAAGCACCAAAGATGGATACGCAGAGTAAATTTATTTCTGTTCTCATCTCTTCTTATGGTACATCAATGAGAGATTAACATCTATGTAGAACAGGCACTGAACAAATAGTATTAGGAATAATATACATTATAGTTATAGGTTAATACACAATGAATATACATAATATACTACAGGTTAATGACATTATTGTTATACATTGATGTATAGTTACTTAATGGCACATTGAATATACATTACGTATATAGAATAATGCTGAATGATAATAATATCATCATGTATTTGGTAAACAAATATCTTAATATATTGATATCCTAATATATTGAGAATTACTTATATTCTTTGTAACTTATTTATTTAGTCACTATAAATTAATATAAGGTGTTATTTTATAACAAAAGAAGTGCTCAATTTACAACCTAACTCATATATTAATACGAAATGAAAAAATAATAAGTAAACGGAATAAATACAGATTGAATGTTGTTTGCAAGAAAACAATTACTTGTAAATAATGTCATAGTATTTTCAGCAAATCACCAGTTAATATTTTTTAATGGATAATTATTATCTTCTGTGAAAGATTGAATAATAACTAAGATAACAACATTTTAGATTATGTTACTATAATTAATCAATGCCAAGTTATTTATAAAAGAAACCTAATAAAGATTTTTACACTTTAAAGAATTTACATTTGAAGACTTAATCCATGTAAAAAGGATCATAAATTAATCAAATCTAGTTTAAGGTCATTTAACCCATATATAAACCAACTGGTCAAGATATGATTGGGTAAGAGTAGCTTTTTTTTTTTTCTTTCCAATCTAATTTCTCTCTCTATACTTTAATGACTTGCTAGGGTTTTTAAATCAAGTTTATGTCTTTTAACAAGTTTACGTTTTTTTTCCAAACTGAAAAAAATAGGTATATTTAATTGCCACCACCTTTATAAGGAAAACAATTTTAAAATAAACAATTTCCTGGTCATTTGCTGTTTAATAATAATAATGATATTTTTATAAATGGTATTATGGCAATATATGAATAACTTCATTTGTGAAACACTTTTTTACCGAACAATAAAATTGGTATGAATATAATAATGTTAAATTGAAATTTCAGTTTTACCTGTTCCATTATACCCTCATAAGAGACTTTTCTGTAAATGATTATAAGAATTTATTTTGAATAACCCCAATTTAAATTTTATCTATTATTACCTTACAATAGATAAGATATGATTTATACTGAATATTTAGTAATCTGAAAATTCAATTTTTCCAAAAAGGGTAAATTGTAATTTTGTACAAATTTTTCTGCATCCTGATGATGAAACAAACTTCACTAGAATTCGCTCTAAATCTTAGCTAATGCCAATTTCTCGCCTGACTCGATGTACTTTAATCATGCCGAGAAACTAGAGTTTGAAAAAAGAAACTTTGCTGAGAGAGACATGCGATGACAAAAAACATTATATACTCTGTGACACATGCTTTGGTGATGAGGGTTGATTGAAACGGAATAGATTGTGGTTACAACAAATCAAGACAGTTCGGACATTAGCTATAACGCGGAATTATTGTTTGATAGCAAGATTTAGATGAAGACATACCTTCATTTGATAAAAACGTAGCTGGATCGGCCATGGGGTATGTGAGACGAGCCTGGGAGGTGTGTCTTCGATTTTCTACCTGATCTGACCGCCTCTAGCCGGAATTATAATATGAAGTCATTTGCACGTTACACTACGCAGATCTACTTCTGGTATCCCAAACCCAAGAGGTAGGGATCTTTTCCTACTGTGATATTTTCAGTTGGTATCATGTCATGTTATAAGATAGCCTCAGAGGCCGATTTTGAGCTGTGAAACTTACCTCAAAAGCTTAACCGAGCGATAAAATCCCACCGGTTTGAACAAGAACTGAGGTTTCAACGTTCATGGTTGAGTTATGTGATTTTCTTCATGTAAAAAATGGTTTGCAGTGATTCAAATGAATGTGTTTAGTTTTGTTAATTAGCCCAGGTGGAGCTAATTTAAAAGCGCTGATGAAAATTAATAAAGGATTGCCGTATAAATTATAAGAATATATGGCATGTAACTGTACTAGCATAAATTATTTAATTGCATAATAACCTACATTATTCAAAGAACTTAATATTAGTGAGTGTGCTGACATGAACAACAAAACTAAAATGTTTGAAAGAATTTCACTTTAAAGATTTTTCTAAGAACTGCTTGGAGAGTCGGTCAAGAGCCACCCCTATATGACCATTAGACTGCTTTAGAAAGATCCAAGAATCGCCAAGGGTAGGGATGACTGGAAGACTCACTGAGGTCATAAGGGAGTCAAAAAAGTCGAATTATGGGTTTTGATATTGTTTGTATAACATGGTTAAATCACAATTTTATATATATTTGCATTAAGAGTAATTTATTAACTCGAACTATACATATAGTCACGATTTTGGTGCAAGATGCAGGCCTATGATATGATTTACTTCGATGCGACCACAATGTCAGACATGGAGACAGTTAGGGATGCAGAGCTCCTGCATACAAATGAGACTATCCTGGTTTATGAGTGGTGTCAAAGCATCTGCAATCACTTAATATTTCATAAGATTTGAAGCAATAACTGATACTCTAGTTTTCAGAAGGCCAATATGTTATTAGAAGAAAATTTATATTTCATAAAATATATTAAAATACAAAATAAATATATTTGAACATATAACATTATCTAGTCTTGTTATTGATATATAAAAACAATCATATATTTTAAGATAAACATTGTGTTCTGGTATAAATAATATGACAAACAAATTTGAGTTCTAAAATTTAGAGAATATTTTTAGCAAAATTTAGATATATTTGTTGCTAAAATATATATTTTTTGTGCAAAAAATTTGTTGCTAAGGTCAAATGTTGTCATAAATTTATTTAAGTGAATAATGTATTCACACAATTTTTGATTGTGACTATTATAAAACTTTATATTTTGTCTCTTAATTGGCCAATGTAATAATATATTATATAATTTTTAATTTAAGGTTATATAAACATTGAATATTGTAATTTATTTCATATTAAAATTCGTCACTAATTCTCATTTTTCTAGTAGGTAAATCATGATTCACCTAAGACAATGGGAGTCAAAGGAACTGTGAGAATTTGATAATTATTTCGGCTTAGACGGTTTTACCACAGGTAGCATTCACTGTATATAATACGCTGGGTGAACCCCATTCTATTGGTGGCAAGAGATGGAAAGATGGCTCACTCCCAGCTTCTTCAGAGCTGAGCTCGGAAGTGTAATACTATATCCACTCAGAGGATCAAGAAATGGGAGATCTCATGATTGCTTATCCTCGTAGTTCATGAAGAGATGAGAAACAAATGCAAAACCATCCTCTTCAGATGAATGTGGAAAACATCTGAAGAGGGCTCAAGATTGAAATGAGAGCAAATTCCCGGCAGGCACTTGATATTTTTGAACTGGTAAAATATGTGACAGAATGTAGATACCATAAAGAAAGTTACCTGAGAAGAAGTCCATGGGAACCCATTGCCTTCAAGAAGAACTGAGGGTCATATGGGAAAACCCTGATTTGAACCATAGATTATCCACCCGTCTTTAGCTATGACACTGATTTACTGAATAATATAAACTTGTTATAGTAAAGATGAGAAAATATTCATAGCTTCTAGTGAAAGAAAAATTCATTTCCTTCCTAAAGACCACTGATTCCCAAACGTTACTGAACTATGTAAAAGACTTATCAGAAACATAATCATGAACCACATTAAGATACAGAGCTGGGGAAAAACGTCATTTAACATGATCAACAAAGGGATACTGAAACTCTGATAAAAAGAGGGCTACAATCCCAATATGATCCTTTCATACCTGCAGATCTCAACCACATTATCAATCAGAGTTACTGATGAACCTGTAAAGGAAAACCCTCTTTAAGAATGGCTGAGTCCTAAATATTTTCCCAGCCAAAGGAAGTGCAAAGAGGTCCAGCTTAGGCAAAACTCCACGTAGAACCAGTAAGGGACAGCCAGGCCAGAAAAATACAACTGATCAATATGAAAATAGACTTTCAAAAGGCAATATGGAACTCAGATGGTCTGTCATCTGAAAAACGGTAGGTCAGAGAATCTTTCTTCCCCAAGAAAGTAGACTTTTTCTCAAGGGTAGGTCACCCGCCTCGATGGTAGGCCTATTGTGAGAAGACGTGATAATCACTCTTTCAAGGGAAGTGGCATATGTCTCCAGTTAGAGGCGCTTCCAGAGGGATCCGCTTCAAGCCATGAACATGTTCCCCAAGAAAATCACTTCCAAAGATATGGTAAACAACTTATTTTTCTAGAAGAGGCTATGTAGATGGCAGCCATGAGGTACTACCTCCAGGTATTTTCCATTGTGTGGCATGTGTATGGCAAAATCTTCCCAAAGGTCAGGACTTTGGGAAGAGGAGGATGCAAGAGGCAAAGAGCAATGAGATGAAGGGTGATCATTGATACCATGAATCCAAAAGGGAGATCATGAAATTAGAGAAAAAGGAGAAGAAATGGTTCCAATTGAAAACAAAGTCAGGGAGAAAGCTAATGATGAGGAGTGAGAAACAATTATAAAGTGATTACAATGAATTTGAAACTTATTAACAAGTGAAACCTTATCACAATTCTTCACCGAAAGTGATATTACAATCATCTTTGTTGAAAAAGGCGGAGAAGACCTAGGAGGGGGAAGGAAGTACTTTCAGAAGAATAAGAAGAGGAGGACTACTGAGGGGTCACTATAGAATCATTCCAAGAATGTGTGACTCGGGCGACATTTAGAAGCCCTTCAGGGAACAACAGGTGTGACATGTTCTTATATGGTGGTTCTCCATCTTAATGGTGAATCAGATTCTGACAAATTGATAGATAATGGATTGATGTAAATAATGCCACTGAGACAAGAAGGAGCTATAGTATATTAGTGATTGGATAGAATGTAGATTGTCTCGCTTTCATTAGAGAAGTATCCAAGACCTGGGATAATTAGTTATAAATATCAATTATCATAAAACTACATTATCCGCTTCTTTCGGATGGGACGAAACTACAAAATTAAAACATTTTCTTGGTGATAGACTGATCCATGTCAACCGTGGTCGTTCCTCTCTTCCCTAATTTGTCGTTGAAGGAATATGTGAGAGTGGGATGAGGGCATTTAGAGCCTTCTGAGGCTGGTGTCTCAGCCACATGACAGATCAAGAATTTGGTCCGATCAAGTTCCTCACATAATGAGAAGACTGGGTCCAAGGTTACGGTTATGAACCCAATACTAGTGGAAAGTTCAAACAGAGGCTGCCAAACTCTAAATGGCTTAATCTATATCAACATGCCAAACTGAGGTCTAACTCACCAGAGACTGATGTGGACCGGGCTGCTACTTCCCAAAAGAAAGGTAGTGGTTGTAATCACAAGATCTGTAAATGAAATGAAAGGTATCGTGGTGATTTGAAGATACCATCAAAGACACTTCAATGATTAGATTTTGGCTGGATATATGAAAATAAGACAAGGAATACAAATGAGACTGATGTCCCTCCTAAGTTCGAACAAAGCCCCAAAGATATTGGACCCTATTGAGGAAGAACCTCAAACCGTGGAAGGTTTTAGATTATTTATATTAGATCCTCACACCTCCCACTGGAAGAGAAAAGATTGGCCGTAATACTACAGGAGTTCAAAAGATTTTTCAATTGGTGATGATGCCCTAAGTTTGACAAAAGCTAGTAGAACAACGCTTGCCTAGTTGATAAACCTAAATGATATATACCCAACTTTACACACCATTATCATAGATCAGATACTTTAACCTAGTAAGGCACTCCAGAAAATCCTGTTCACAAAATAACTTGTATGCCTACAAGAAAAAATTGGATTGTCAATGAATTCATTAAAGATTTGGCTCGTCTTAATACTCAAGTGCACAGTTATACAAGTAATAAAGTAATCATAAGTTCTGATACTGCCCACAGATTGAAGTAAACTCAAATTCCACTAATCTAATCATCAAGTTCCACACTATTTTGAATTCATTCTGTAGAAATCTTCAGAATCAACTAAGAATCTCTGACTTTAATCTGAATTTCATGATCATATAAAATAAAGGAAAATTTTAAATTCCTAAACATAACTGACTAAACTAGATTATCACTGAAGGTGGATTAACTTTGATTTCATCATGTGAAACAGTTCTGACTGTAATTCACTTATTATATCATAAATTGAATCAATTGTCAAGAGACAAGGTAGTATAGTTTGGATTTCTCCTTTAACTATATTTCTTTCACCCGATTAGAGAATTCAGTGTCAATTGTCATGCTCTAATCACTAATGTATTGGTGAATTTTTTGAGGTGATCGTAGAGTATTCTTCTTTTTCCAAATGATTTACACCTATTTCTTAAGACTTATTTTCTGCTTTTAAGACAAAGATGCTTATTTCTACAAGATGAATGATGTTCATCCTGCCAGGATCTGCAAAGAGTCTCCTTTCCTTTATTAGATCTAAGCTAAACAAAGGATCAAGACTGTCATCCAAAATTACAAATAGACTTAAATTGATTTAAATGATTAGATCACTAAACCACTCTCAAAAACCATGAGTAAATTGAGGATTTATCTAAGTAATCTTTCGTGAGTTCATTAGTTCTTCATAACATCAAGATACCTCGTGAACGTCCATTTCGCCTCAGAATCTCCATCTCTATGCTTTAGGTAACGCCCCATTCCGATAGGGTGTACTTGCGACAAAATCGTAGGCACATGAGCAATTCATGTCTAGGTATTTTTGGAAGAATTGGTGAAGACAAATTGTAAACCTGAATGTTAAATGGTGTTGGTTAAATTGTAATTGATCAAATGGGATATGAAACCACAACGCAAGAGGAGCCCAAACAAAGAACTAAAGCTAAAGTGCAATGTTAAAGAGATGATACTTTAATTGTAAATTAAGGCAGCAAATGATAATATAAAATGAGAGAGACAAACTCAAATTATTTTGGTCTCTTGCTTAGGCAAACATAGCTGGAGAAGAGAGAAAAGAAGAGGAAGAGGAGGGAAGAAGAGAGAAGAAGGAGAGGAAGAATTTGGTGGTATAAACCTTTAATTCAATTTTTGATAAGAATTTTAAAGTGTTTCATGGGATGATGAGTTGTTCTTTCTGTGCTTTTGCTAAAGATATCTCATCCTGCATTTGTTCAATTCATGCAAAACCTTAATTGGTATGAGATAAACAAGGAATTTTCCTATTTCTAGTTGTTTTGTATGGATTGTGGACTTTAGTAATGAATTCTGGGATTTTACTTAGTTTAATATACAGCTAAAACCACTCAATACAAGTGTGGAGGAGTTGTTTGGTAAATCTCCACACTGGTTTTCGAGAATTGTTGTAAAAGGAAAATGTTTAGTTTTGCGAAATGTTGCTTGCACCTAAAACCCCTGTTTTTACTTGGCTATAGATTAAGTTATAATCATCCAACTGAATTACCCAATTGGTAAAGAACCATAAGAGGAGGTACCAAAATTTGCAGTGGATCAAGATGTTGTAGCCTAAGTATCCCAAATATGGACTGAAAGGTGAGCCTGCAGTCAAATTGGTTATGCTCTGCTTTGGGGTATTGTTGTAGGTTTGGGTCATAGTGGATTTCACTCATCCAAATTGAGGATTCAAAATTCTGGATAAAATAGACTTCTAGAACAAGTATTCATTTGAAACAATGTAAACAGAATCTAAAGGGCCCTAGCAAATTTGTCAAAGTGGTTATGTATGTATTCTGTCACAAACTGAGTAATCTATTTTGCAAACAATAATTGATTATGATCCAAATTAATAGATTCCAATTGAGAAGAACCCTTGTGGACCATAGCTTCAAATGAGTGAAGAAAATTTCCACTATGGAGTTAAGACCCCAAAAAACTCATGATGGGCCAGTAGGTGATTCAGTGAGCTAACTAATTTGGCATTAAAAATGTTGTAACTTGTGTTATGTGATTGAGGGCCTTAGAGGGCTAACAATTTTTAAATTGAAATTTTAAAGAGATGCTTTTAATGGAGGTGAAAAGTTGACTGATCTGAGTTTAATAATTTTTAAAGACCGTTTGAATAATTTTGAATAAAGTTCCAGAGTATTGTTGGAAAAAGCCACTGTGGCCATGGTTTTTTTTTTGCGCTGTGCTCAAGGGTAATTGTCACTGGTTTTACAGAATGTTGGGACCTAAAGACTTATATGGTGAAGATGTTGGTTTTACGCTATACACAGCGGCATGGTTTTGCATGATTGCTTTGGCTTGTGCCAAAGTAAAAGTGAAAAATGTGGTCGTGTCGTTTCAAACAAAAAGGTGAGTGTTCTTAAACCTATTTTTCAAATACTAGTGTATTATTATGAACTTTTAAGACCGATATTTAATGGTTTTCATTGTAAACCATATTTTAAAGCAAGTAAGCAATGAGTTTTAAGCAAACAAAGCATATTTGGCAAACAGCCTAACGGTAAACTTTAGTTTTAAGCAAGTATACCTGGCTGAGGTATTCTAACACGCGCATGGTGGTGTTGTGACATCATTTCTATGATTTTAGATTTGCCTGGTTGGCAAACTTTAGTTCATGCATCATTTAAAGAGAACTGTGGCAGTACTGCATCGGGAAAGATATGTGGTTAGCTGGCTTGAGCTGGACACAGTATAAACCAAGGTCATTCCACCAGATGACTGGTAAGTGGGAATTGGCCTTGAAGGTTTTCCACTTAGGTGATGCTGAATCTAGGTTGTAACACCCTCGTCTGAGATTTTACAGTACAGATAATGTGAGGGGGGAGAAAATTAAGTGTCATATCAGAGTATTATAATAAAGTGAGTAAACAAGCGAGAACTTTGATTTGTGGGCACAGTCATGGTACAAATGTTTGCTGCAAAAGATTTATATGAAAAGCAAAAATCATTAAGTGTGAGATGGGCCACAGTCTTCACAATAAATAGTTAAATCTGCAAAATTAAAAATGAGGTTATTTTGCAATTAAAGGAAATGTTAAAATATGCAATAGAAAACAAAGCTACAAAATTCATTTTGTCTTCAAAAGTTTGCCCTAGCAAACCTGTGAGAGAAGCAGTGAGAGAGCAAGAAGAGGAAGAGAGGAGGAAGAAGAAGAGGAGAGGTTCAAAAATCAGGTATGTTGCTGCTTTAGAATCAAGTGTGGCTAGGTTCTAGGGACTCAGAATAGATGCTCTGCCTAGCTCTTTTGTGCAAAGAGCACATGAACTTTAAATTGGGTCAAGCAGGAGAAAGAAACCTCAATGAGAAAACAACATGTGGAATCAACAAAATGGTGATGTTTTAAAAGAATCGTGGACCTGTGTTGAGTTTTATTTTTCACTCTGGGGTTTTAGGTTTATGTTCCAGAAGACTAATTCAAGTGTCAGGAGTTGTTTTTGAATGATTTCATATGTTTGAGAAAAGAGGAATTATAGGTTATGAAGTGAATCTGGTATCAAAAGTTAACAAAACAAACTAAAATTTCATAAGGTGTACCTAAGATAATATATGGGTAAAATTATGACAACTCACTGTGGTTGCAAGAAAATTTCCAGACACGTTCAGGTGTGCACTGATAACTGGTATCAGAATGGGCAAATTCCAGACAGTCCAGTGGTGTACCCAGACATGTGTCCTAAATGTCTGGATCATATATGTTTGTATTGGTCTAATCACATAATTATAGTTTTAGAACCTTAATAAATGATTAAATAGTTCGATTAAGATTTAATTCGACGAATGTGAGCTGCACTTCACTGGGCTTCTACGATATTCACAGCGTGAATAAGCGTTAGGAAGTAAGTTGGTTACGTGATTGTTTTAGGGTACCACGCCGCATTCGGTCGAGATAGGTTAAAAAAAAAAAAAAAGTGCAATGGCGGGGTGCAGGGAACCGTCAAGTAGTAAGCAAAGAGGTGCGTTTTAAACCTATTTTCCAACATTGGGCATGGTTATTACGCGGCAAACTCGTTATGACGTATTTGGTTTTGAATAAAACCATTTCTTCATGCCAATGAGATAAATAAGCAAACGGTTTTGAGTTAAACCATTTAAAGCGCCATTGGTTTTAAATTGTAAAACCATACTGCCAAGCGGCGGTGGGCAAACGGCTTTAACACTGAACCATTTTTCAAGCGCGCTAGGTAAGTAAATGGTTTAACAATTAAACCACGCCGCGCGCGTGGGCAAAACAATAAGATCGAACTGATTTTTTCGTTACAAAGCGGCAAATGGTTTTGAACAATTAAACCGCGCCGCGGCAGCGCAAGCAAATGGTTTTGAATAATGAAACCCACCATTTTTCAAGCAGCAAAGGCGAATGGTTTCAAAGTGTAAACCATTTACAAAAGCAAGCAAACAAAGAATGGCTTCAGAGGCACAGCCTTCCTAGTTATAAGCAAGCAAACCGTCGAGGTATTCCCACGGCATGGTGTGCAGATTCGCGCGATGCATTTTAGTTTTGGTTCGCCCGCTAAACTGAGGGATTACGCACATCAATGAAGAGATCGGCGTTCATTATGAGCATATAAGGTTACGGGCTCTAACTAAGTATGGTGATGAAGTACAACGAGGTCAATTCCACCATATTCATGCAAAAAGGCATGACAAAGGTCTTTCCACCTAGCACGGCCGAAAGGCTGTTCTGCTCGCCAGGGTACAATAAAGCAAAAATAGCCTTGGTTGATGTTTGAGAGTTATGATATACAGCTTGCATTAACCATTGCTCCCGACGCCTCGTGTCAGAGAGTTTTAGCAAACGGTTGAGTTCGCAGCCCTTTAGATTTCTCAAACGACGGCCTGAGCTAAGCTCGTGGATTTATTTTCAGCACATTGGTCTCAGCTCGTTTTTATGAAAAGTTTTGAGAAACTTTTAAAGCAAAAAGGTTTGTGAAGGATAAGAAACTTTCACAAGACGAAGCAAGCAATACAGTAAAAATTATGGAGAAGTTTCAAACTTCTACAAGAAATAAGAGTTTACAAGTTTAAAGAAAGCAAATAAAGTTCAAGCAAAGATAAAGTTTATAAACTTTAAAAGCAAGCAAGATAAGCAAACAAGCAAAGAAGTTTAGAAACCTTTCAGCGCTAAAGCAGCAAAGCCTGGAAAATAATTGTAAAAGAGAGCTTACGCTAAGATGCTTTCCAGAAAGCAAAACCTTTTATAAAATCATACACCCACCGAAATCTGTTGAACACATTTTATTTTAAAACCGCTTCTGTGCACAAAGCACGTTAAGACGCCGAGCGCCAATAGGATTGTCCCTGGAAGATCATGCGTCAGAATTAGTAATATTTGTAAGGACATACTTTGAATATGTATATCGAACATATGGCGCAGATAGTTAGTCAGAGAACGCCAGTTGCTCGCGCTATATTTGATTTGTAGAGGTGATGTGCACGGTGGATTTGGAATTACACTATGTGCGTACCGCCATGTCGCCGTTTTTCACGCTAAGATTTTTCTTTTTTTTTTTTTTACCAAATCCTAAATTATAAATAAAGAAAATTTTTTATATGAGGTTCGCTGGGGCAAACTACTTTCGCCGCTTGCCGGGATTGCGGGAGGGTCGGCACGCCCGCCGCCTAAGGGGGGGGGGTGTCACAGGTCCTTCCACCCTGATGTTAGTGCCCGTGTTCTGGTTTCATTTAAGGTACAAGCAAGAAAGGCCTAAATGGTCGATTCGACCATAAACAATTTCTATACGCTTTGAAATCAACTCAGAACACTAAGCCCCAGTCTCATGTTTATAAGTTTTATAAACTTAGTATGCTTATGTTAATAAGTTCTATAAGCTTTATGAAAAGTTTTATGAATTTTAAAGTGCTTATTGAGCCTGTGTTCGTGGTTTATAAAAAGTTATGATAACTTAGCAAAATAAGCCTGTGTTTCTACATTTATGAAAAGCTTATAAACTTTTTTTTAAGCAAGGTAGCAAAGCAAGCAGAGGGTTTATGGTGCTTTGATAAACTTCAAAGTTTACCAGAAGTTATGAAAAGAGAAACTTTAAAGAAGTAAATACAAAGTAAGGGCAAATTTTCAAAAAATATGTATCAAAGAGTAGTTTGGCGCTGAGATATTTTCTCGAAAGCAACATTTTAGAAAGATACACCAATGAGCTCATTTAGTCATTATTTGTTGCTGAAAATCATTTTCAGGGCAGTGACGCTGACATTGAGCATATTAGACTTCCTGACTTTAATGTTGTCGTATTAAATAATCATGTAAGGAAATACTTTGAATTTGTACTTGAGCATATGTATGTACATAGTTTTGTATTAGAAATGTATTAAATTGAGGTTCTTTGAAAGAGTGTGTCAAGGCTATATTTAAAAGTGTAAACTGGGATATAATGTGTTTTGGGATTTATCTCAGATGCAATTGTTATGTCAATTTTAAATGTATGCGACCACAAGTTTAGAAAGGAAACAATTTAGGGAGCCAAGAAGAACACTGCCGCTCGTGACTTTCTATCATGAAGTGAACACCTGGTTTCATGGGTGGCACAAGACACCGCATCGGTAGTGTATGCCATCAAGAGGATCTAAGAAACCCTATGTTATTACATCGTAGTTTTTCGTGATACACCATTTTACACTACTAGCAACTATGCATTTTCAAACTCAAAGTACATACATATGAGGCATCCAAAGGCTAAACAATCGATTTTTCAAGGCTAAAGACGAGAACAGTGAGGACGCCGAGGTCGCCCCAGAGAGTCATTCCAGAGGTTTCACATCCCAGATTTGGTAGATGTGCACGGTTATCCACCACCAGCCTCCATGAATCAAAGCCTCCACAGCAGCAGCGCCGCCGACCATCCACACCATGGCGGAGTCACGCCAGACACGACGAAGTCAGGCATGTGATGCTCTCGATAGTGGCCAGGGCCGACTCGCTGGCTACCGCAAGTCACTGGCCACTCCAGAGAGGTTCTCAAGAACCCGGAGATTCATAGAGAGAGTGGCTAAGCCGGGCGCTGCCATATGACGCAAAGGCAACCCGAGGCAGCCTGGCTATATTGATGCAGTAAACAAAGGTTTACGAGCGCGGTCGCACGAATGAGAAAAGAGAGTCTGCTTTTCCGCTTTTCAATGGAGGATGCGCCAAGGATCGTGGGATGATGTAGACGGAGGTATTCTTTTGGTGGGTATATCATGGGACCAGTTTCATCAAGAGTTTACTAACAAATTCTTTCCTCAAGGTCAAGATTTCGGCACAGGAGCCTTCAGATACGTAAGAAACAGCACGGCATCGATAAGAATATGCCCTCTAACCAAGGCAGATTGGTTCCACAGTATACGTGACCGGCGGAAGTCCTCGGCGCGCGTTTTATGTGATTGTTAACCTAATCATAGCGTGGCTGGTCTGTGGCCCCAAGATCAGACTAAGCCGAGGACGCCTCGAGAGCACAAAGTACTATGGCTATGTACTGGTAGGCGTGAGGGGCAAGATATGCACTGTGCACTTCCCAACACAGAGCCTGGGTCGCCCACAAAGAGAGAAGGAAGCAGAGGTTACAAAAGGCCGAGGTGTGTCCGGGAGCCGCCTCCCGGGCCAGGGATCAGCCGAGTCCCGGCCATAGAGTGACACACCCCGCAGCATTCCTCCCGTCCCACATAAAGGAGGCGAACATGGGAGTGTAGGAGATATGGTATGTGTGTTTCGATTATGGCCGGGAAGGCCATTTCATTAGAGAGCGCCCTCGCTGATCGCAAAGACACAAGAGGCCACCTAGCTACCCCGGGCACCCAAGATACACCCGCAGGCCTCACGAGGTTTTCGCCAGGGGCCAAAGGCACCAGTGGAGGCTGGCCATGGTAGGTGTAGGGGTAAAACCCTGATCGCGTACAAGAGGCCCACTGCCAGTTCAGCCGCGACCAGACGCAGATGTAGTCTGTGATGTGACCGTCTTATTATTTCATCCTTGATCATGATGCACATATTCTTTAGTACCAGAAGCTACCATTCACTAGATCCTGTGTCTTTTCTTACTGTTTGATAGAGACCCAAACATTGGGAGGGAATATATGAGAGTTTCCTTCAACCTGAGATCCGTTATTCCCTGCATTTATACAGAGATAGTAGTTCTGATCGGGGGAATGGAGTTCCCAATGGATCTTGTAGCTTAGATATGAGGGACTTCATGTCTCAAACATGGATCACGCTTACGTAGCCACATTAGATTATTATAAAAAGTAAAGTCAGATAAAGTTCGAAATTTGAGGTAAAGTTCGAGGAAAGGCAGAGTTGACCTTCAAAGATGATCTCCGCCCCAGCAGCAAGAGGATGTCAAGGGTCGGTTTATACATCTGCCATGTGATGAATGAGGGACCTAAAGGGATGAGATTCCAGCTTACAGAGTTCAGCATGTATTCCTGATGACATCGATTTACCTCCTGTGTTAGAGGGTGAGTCACCATTTATTTGATCCCTGTGGATCGAGCCCATTTCATTCCTCTCCCATAGATGGCCTGAGTCAGAGAGCTTAAGGCCTGCAGAATAATTACAAGTAAGTGATTCATTCAATTACATATCCCCAATGGGAGCTCCACTCTCTTCATGCAAACATGGGGCTCATGGTTGTGTATAGATTATGTGTAGCTGAACAGAAAGAACATCCAAGAACAGATCCACTCTCAGACCATTGAGTTATTCGATCAACTCCAAGGGTCTCAGAATCAAGATACCGAAGGTCTGGGTATCATCAATTGAGGGTGCAGGGAGGGTGGATGGTCCCAAGATCATTCGTAGCTATGGATATTATGGAATTTCGGTGATGCCACTGGCCGATTTAATGCTCCTGCATCAAGCAGACTTCAGATAACCCAGATCTGCTGATTTGGACAGTTGGTCATAGTCTTATCGATGATAACTAGTGGTCTGTGCAACCCAGAGGTCACCGAGAACCTAAGGATTGTG